>CAUYPK010074599.1:0-74529 GCA_963574355.1 Loris lydekkerianus
GGACTAGAAACAAAAACTTTGTAAAGAATGAACGAACCTAAATACATTCAGAAAAGAAATCAGAGAATTGCTACATCGAAATATTAAGCAATAATAATAATAATAATGTGAGGAAAGTAACATTCACATTGTCAAATAAGACCAGAGCCTAGATTTCTTAAACAACTGCAATTAGGTCTGGATGTTTAACAGAACCTGTATTTTCAGAAAGCACTTATTTTACATTACATGATCATTAAGAACATTTATCTTCACTCAACCCTACACTGCAAGACCTTCATGAAGGTAGCACACCGCTCCATTTTCACTAATATGCCTGGCACTAAGGAGGCACTCAACAATACAGTAGAACCTCCATAGCTGACCACCTCCCTACAGTGACCACCCTCTTAAGCTGACCTCATTTTCACAGACTAGACATGTACCACATGTACTCAATGGAAGTTCCTCATGCTGACCATCTCTAGAAGTTGACCGGTTTGTTACAATCCCTTGGGTGGTCAATTTACAAAGGTTCTCCTGTATTTCCTGAATGACTGTTGCAATACCTCCATTCTTCTCCAGAACCATGTTGCCAGTTAAAGTGTTTCATCTGCATCTTTTGTTTCTCCAAACAACCTTTCTATCAGTGGTAGATAATTTAGATTATACAAGAACTTTAGTATTATACATGAGAATGGCTGTGTGGCTCATGTATAGCAATATTCATACATCAAATGTTAATATAAGGATAGCTATACAGGGTCCACTCTGTGCATTTAACAGACAGTAATGTATTTAATTTCCATAAAGTCCTTTGAGGATGACTGCTGTTAATAGCCATGTGTGATAGTAAATGACTGTAGTCCCAGCTCCTTGGGAGGCTGAGGCAGGAGGGTTGCTTGAGCCGAGGAATTTGAGGTTGCAGTGAGTTATGAAGAATCTACTGCATTCTAGCTGAGGCAGGAGTGATACTCTGTCTTGAAAATGAAAAGAGAGAGGATGCTAAGGTTTGGAGAGATTGAGTAGTGATAGGCCCAAACCAGGCAGCTAAGAGGGGTAAGGCCATGATTTGAGAATGTAAGCACTATAGCTCCAGAACCCATGCTCTTAAATACTACATTATATGGTAAATCTAGCATGATGGGATTGTAGTACCTTTGCCCAAAACATGTTTAATGCTTAATAAGTAAAGCTTGACACTCTAACCAAGAAAGAAACACTACTTTAGGGTAGATAAATGGCACAGGGCTTATTTTAAAGACAAAATAATTCTATCTGCTTTTCCAGGCCATAATGACATGTAATTAATATTTAAATTTGTTTTAAAAAATCTACAATAAAAACAAGATCTTATCCACGAGGTGATTTTGACATACATTATACATGTTATAGGAGTTGGTGTATAAGAGCACTGAGTAGAGGAGAAACAAAGCATGAAAAAGTACAGGGTTAGAACACAGAGATGACAAGGAGGAGTGCCCACAACTTCTGCCTGCCTGAGAATCCTGGAGTAGAAATGTTTACCAAAAAGCAGTACTTCAGTAAAACTTGTCACTCTCTCACCTCTTCTGGTATACATGTGTTATTTGGTGAGGGAGGAAAACCAGCAAGAGAGGTATGTTTACAAGCTAAGGGGAGGCACATGTACCTTTTCAACAAAACTGCTGCTTGGGCATATCTGTTAGCCTACAAAAATCATCTGTCAAACTGTTTTATTCAATATAAGAATGTTCTCTTTACCCCTGTATCTTCAGTGCCTAACATAGAACATGTTACAAAGCAGGAGAAATCTTGGAGTACATCTCTCTTTTTTTTTTTCTTGAGATAAGTTCAAGGAAGGACCCTCGTATTTCTAGGGCTGTTAAAATGTTGTTTCGATGCACTTTCCCAGAAGAAATAGTTACATTGTATCAACTTTTAATATAATACTGAGAATCAACATTAAAAACGAAAGTAAACAAAAACTCACAATCTTATAATTAAAACTTAAGTATTTCCTTTGTAATGTATACTTCTTTGATAATTAATGAAGCCAAACTAACATGCTTTCAGTTTCTTAGTTGGAACAGGTTTTGCAGAGAAGATGAGTCTTCGTTAAGGCACTTTGCTCTCTTGAAAATCCGGGATGGACCAAATATCCTTTCTCTCAGTTCCCATAACAGTCTGTGTGTACCCTGATCACTGCACCTCTACCACTTATATTGAAAATAATCTCTTTCAATATCCTTCTCCTTCACCAAATGGTAATCTTCCATCCTCAGCATCTATGTCTGGCACATAGAAGATATTTAATAAAGGCTTATTAAATTTAACTGGTATTAAAAGTGCTTGTAATTCACAACCAGCAAGAGCATGCAAACTTGACAATCATATAATCAACCAACGATTTATAGTTTAGTATATTTCCTTGACTTTTTAGAAAATGTCAGTCTCAATCTGCAAAGGTTCCCCCTGTCCTTGATAAAAAGTCAGAAACTCTTAATAACATGTCATAGTTATCAGTTTGAAAGAGATTTGACATTGACCTAGGGAACTGATGAATCATAATCCCAAAATATACTTCAGAGTACAAATAACATGACCCTGGTGAAGACCTCCTGAATGAAGCTGTGCGCCCACACTGAGATCCCTTTCTCTTCCACTGCCTTCTCTCCTGCTCTAGGAAGAGCTCCTGCAACTCTACCTCTTTTCTTTTGGTGCCATTGTTCTAAAGAAAGTCTTTTTACACTTCCTTACCACTGCTGTGTCTCCATACACTTTCACGTTGTTATTGTTACTCCACTGAAAATAACTATTGTTGTGAAGTATTTAAAAATCAGTGAAAAAATAGCCAGGCGTTGTGGCGGGCGCCTGTAGTCCCAGCTACTCGGGAGGCTGAAGCAAGAGAATCGCTTAAGCCCAGGAGCTGGAGGTTGCTGTGAGCTATGTGATGCCACGGCACTCTACCAAAGGGCTATAAAGTGAGACTCTGTCTCTATTTAAAAAAAAAAAAAAAAAAAAAAAAAAAAACCAGCGAAATTTTAGGATATAATTCTCCTAGGATAAACAATTTTATTTATTCTACACTAATCCACACAATGATCTACAGGAAAATATCAAGAGCTAGAGTTTTTATAATAACAAAAATAGGGAAAAAACACCACCAATATGTTCAATGATTAGTAAAACTGAAGTATTAATATATCCATCTAATGTACTTTAATGAAACTGGAGTAGAGCTATTTATACTTACCTGAAAAAGACAAGTAAAATATTACTAAGTGAAAGCAAGGTTGGAAAATAGTATGTTGTTTGAAGAACTGAAATTCTATTTAAATCTCCCTAAATCCTGTGAGCTAGATACTGTTTCCATTTTATAGAAGAAGAAATTAAGGCCCGTGGAGTTTTACTGACTTGTCCAAGCCAAGGAGTTTTCAGGTGGGGATGGAGGTATACAAATCTAAAGAATGCTCCCGGAGTCGATGTTCCCCGGAGGCATCACTGCCTCCAAACTGTTTATTTTCTTTGTTTTTCTCAAGTCAGAATACAAATTATATTCTTGAGCTTACGAACAAAGAAAATATATTAACATACTTGAAATAATCTAGTTTGGTTTGGGTGAAAAAGAAAAACAGGCCATGGGAAGGGAAAAAAGTATATCACTATTAGCTGTGAAAATAAATTCCTTGGCCTTATTTTATAGTCTTTGAGTAACGAGTATTTACTCATTAAGTATCAGATGTATCAGCAACACCGTGCTGGTGAATGCTGCGAAGGCTGTGCCAATGCATTTTAAAATCTCTTTTAGGCAGGCTAGGAATAAATCACATAAATACTGTTTCATACAAACAATTTCTGTGAAATAACAAGAACTCTCCACAGGTAACAAAGTTGCTATAACATGCACTTCTCAGAGAAGTGCTGTCTTTTCCATCTACCCAAATTCTCCTGCTTCAGTTGATTCAGTTTTATTACCTGGTAGCTTTGTTTGGATTAAAATTTAAAAAGTACAAAGCAAACCGCCACTTTCAGAAACATGTGCTGCCATATGAGAGTTGCTATCTTTCACTGCTCTACACTCTCAGAGGTGAGTCAGGTTTCCACATTCACCCTCTATGACGGCATTGAATAAAGACAAGTTCTGTAAGCACTGAACCAGGAGTAGGAGGAAATAAGTCTAGTTATCCAGTTAAAAATAACAAACCAAGACTAAGTTAGCTCCTAGTTCAAGTTAAATACAGCTCAGGACCAACATGAATAAATCAAGCACTCAGCATTCAAAAAAAAAAAAAAAATCAATTACTAAGGGCTACTCTGTCTTAAAACTTTAACTCATCTTGGTCAATGTCTCCCACAAGCATTAATATTTACTGGGCATCTGCTATGGACCAGCTGTTGGGTGAATGTCATCATCTTTCATTTCTCTAACCCAAATTTTAAACAGTGATACTGAGCCAAGAAGGGGCTGATTACTCACAAGTAATTCTTGTTTAATTGAATGAACCTGGTAAGCATAGGTGGGAGTGAGGAGCAGAATGTACATGAAAAAAATTACAGCAGAACCTCTGTAAGTTGACCACTCAAGGGACTGTAACAAACTGGTCAACATACAGAGGAGGTAGTCAACATAAGGAACGAGGGTCACTGTTACCAGACCAAGAGGGTCTGGCCACTTGTCACTGTCAGCCAATATGCAGAGATGGGGATGGGGCCACCAAACTTTGTCAGAAGGCTGAGATTCTAGAGAACAGTGAGAGTAGTCTCTCAAGACTGTTGTCCTTCCATTTCCAAAATCACATTTTTAGACATAAAAGTAAAAAATCATGTTAATCTTTATCTTAAACAATAATCAGCATAACCCATGACTCATAATAATTAGTATTACCCATGCCTCAAAGCAACATTCTGATTCAAAAGTTAATCTCCTAAATCAATTGCCCTAAACTACTCAAGATAGATACTTTTAGGTTAAAGCTGAATTTACAAAACAGCAAGAATGGGAGATAAGAAATAAAGCTGACGTAGGACCTAAACTGACCAGACCCAGCCTGAATGACTCCAGCTTATTCTTACTATGCGTGCTTTCACCACTGTACTGACACATACATGTGATGCTTGTTCAGTCTATGAAAATTAGGTCAACTTAAAGAGGTGATCAATGTATGGAGAAGGTTCTGCATTTGGAAATGGAACTCCTTATTAATTTAATGGTATCAGGTTATTAGAAAGAAGGTGTTATGTCAGACTATTAGAAAGAAAGTGCCTGAAGAGTTGTGAACTCTTTGGAGAGTCAGTAAATGGTCACTGAAAAGGGCATGGACAAGAAAAGACCTTTTTTTTTTTCTTTTTTTTTTTTTGCCAGGGCTGGGTTTGAACCCACCACCTCCGGGATATGGGGCCAGTGCCCTACTCCTTTGAGCCACAGGCACTGCCCAAGAAAGAGACCTTCTTATAATAGTATTATGCATGAGCTAATTCTAGAAAATGTGTCTATGGTGATAAAAAGAAACTCAGTAAACGTCACTTGAAAGTCAAACCAGTATCTCTCTATAGTCCTTTAGTTGTAAATGTTGCTAGGATAGCTTACCTAATCTGGGCCTCAGTTTCCTCAAATAAAAATATAAACTATAACACAGAATCATTATAAAAATTAAAAGAGAATTTCAGATGTATACAGTGAGAACATAGTGTTAGGTAATAACAGTAACAATGAAAATCGACACTAATTAGAAAAGGAGGTGAGGATGTAACCTGGGGATATAAACAGTGTTTATCTATGTTATATAGGAAATCTATCCTTAGTGCAAGAAAATTCCTTGATTCATCAGATTATCTGGGGTCACACCTGCTTAGAGGAGGCAGCAGGGAGTGGTGCTGTGGAATGCATGTGGTCAGCCACTTCTCATGTTTAACTCTGTTTCTTCCTCATTCTTTTATGCCTCATACACATTATTCAGTTCTTTTTATTAGGAATAAGTTGGTGATCACTGGAAACATCCTGGTTAATTATATGGTTGCTTATTTTAAAAATGAGAACAGTGATCTTCATTAAAGAGCAGAAGGCTTTTTGTTAAAAGTTAGTCTCCTTTCCCGGGTTCGCCAAGGGAATGTGATCTGCTCAGAAGGTTTACTTAACTTCATTAAACAAAACACTGGCTAAGTACCTTTGGAGACTCTGATCTGGGTCTCCCTTCCATCCATTCCACTGGCTGCAGTGAGACTGCCAAGTCACAACAGCAGATCCAGGTGTTGGGGTACCTCAGCTCTCAGACGAGCCATACTTTATTTTCTCCTTTCTCTACAATTCTTTGCCTTATAAAACCCAAAAAAGTTTAGCCACAAATTTAAGAACAATCATTAACAAAAGCACAGCATTTAATTATGCAGGAGGTTAATAGCACACTGCTGACTTTCCGATAAGATAAACAGTGAACATTTGGCAAATGCTAACAGAAACAATTCCCCCTTTCCCACCCTGTAATTCCTAAAGGTTGTACTCATTCTTGGGAACTGAATGACAGGCAGAATTCATTTAAGAGAACAGGGCATCCTAACCTGGTTAGAAGTCCTGAAAACAACCAAAAAAGAAAATGGAGTTTGGGCCAACTGAGCTTCTTCATTTGAGGCAGTAAATAATTCTATCTCATGAAGATCACTGGTCTGAGATGAATAGATTACCTATCAGCTCTAAAAGGTTGCCTTGTCAGTATGAATCTTTTTCCAGTTTCACACTGATGCAAAACCAAAGAAATCAGGGTATGAGGGTCAACAGGAAGGTAGGCGGCTCTGACATGACTTCTGAGCTTTTGATGGGTGATCTGCACACAGGAACCAAGGAGTTTCTGAGGTTTCTTCACTCCCTTAAGCCAGGGACCCAGGGCCTTTGAGTAGAATAGGGGTGTTCAAGCGGGAATAAGACTTGCTCCCATGAGCGCAACGACCTATAATTGTGCCAGAGCACTCCAGCCTGGGTGACAGAGTCTATGTTTCTTAAAACAAAAATAAACCAAAAAATACTTGACTCAGGTCCCACAACTAAAGTGTAATAGGCCTCTATTTCAAAACCCAGATCTGCCTGGCCCCTGTAAATACTATAAAATGCCAGTCAACAGGGAGTTCTCTGCAACATAGTGTGATACACAGGTATGAAGTCAGGAGATTCCATAGGGGGTGGTTCTCAGTCTATGTTGTAATACACATACTAGTTAAAACCTGGGCTCTGCACAATAGACAAAAGTTGAAAACAAATCAAGCATCTAGCAACAGATGAATGAACAAAATGTGGTATATCCATACAGCGAGTTGTTACTCAGCTACAGAAAGGGCTGAAGTTCTGATACACAGGTAGCGGTAGGGTGGTAAGATTTATACAAAGTGAAAGAAGCCAGACACAAAAGGACAAATACAGTCTAATTCCTCTTACATGAAATGTCTAGAACAGACAAAAGCTAACAGGGACCAGGAAAAGGAGGAAATGGGAAGTTATAGCTAAATGGTTTAGAGTTTTGGTTTGCGGTAATGGAAAAGTTTTGGAAATAATGGTGATGATTGCAAAACACTGTGAATATAATTAACGTCACTGAGTCATATGCTCGAAAATGACAAGTTTTGTGATATATATACCACAATTTAAAGAAATTAGTAATACACCAAAGAGTGTTGAACTGTTCAGCCTGAATGGCTGAACTGCTAAGACAACCAACCAGAAAACCACCTTGGGTTCCAAGGCCAGACAGACTTACCAAATGTTGACCACAGGCACATTTTAAAAACTCTCTGAGCTTGATTCCTCATTTGGAAAGTGAGGATCCTAACTGTTTTTATGTAATAGACTGTTGTGAAGATTAAATGAGATAATGAATATAAAGAGTTTAATAGAATGCCTTGAATGAAAACAGCTGCTATTATTGTTATTTTTCAACTTCTCATTCCTAAAGATGTCCAAAGTCCAAACATGCACTACCTACTGACCCCAGGTTTTGTTAGTTCTCAGACTACGAAAGAAGGAATGACTTCCCGCCGCATGGTAACAGGTATGTTCTAGCTCTCCATCTAGAGCCCGGTAGGCAAATATATCTGAAGGAGTTCCCCCAGCATGCATGTCCCATGCAACAACCATTCTCTAATGCCTTTGCCAACAAAATCTTACAGCTCATCAGATAAGGGATAGAAAATACAGGGGGTAATATCCTATTGTAAAGGCTATTTGAACACCTTAAAAAAACCACCCTCTGAAAATAAAACATCTTACACAAACAAGAGTCCATCACTACAAAATCTACCTAAGCACCTTTATGAATAATACGACAACCATAATGAAAGTGGTGTAAAGGGACTGCTGACTGCTCTCGCTCTCAACATATCTCATTCTCCAACTCTTCTCAAAGCTACACTGACCTCATTCCTTCCTTTACTTCTCACAGCAACTCTTCTTTCCCATCTTTCATTCCTCTCACGCTGGGTCTCCTCCCAGCTTTCCTTTTCTCACACATTGTGGAGGCCCCAGCACAGGATGCTGGGGCCAGGAACAGTCTGGTAAACAGACCATAAAGCCCACAGCACACACAGTGTGGGGCCTGGATGGTAAATTATGGAAGAATTGTGCTGTGTATGTAACCAATGGCTGTGGGCCAGTTAGTGGGTGACATTAAAGTAGTTTACAAATGTCTCAGAAGGAAAGGAAACTGTTTGGAGAGTTGTCTCTGAACCATTAAGGAGAACTGATGAAAAGAAATGAGAATGGAAAGGTTAGTTCAGAGACCTGGAGAACTGGTGGTTCACACCTCCCAGAGCGAGGCTGGGAGACTCCAGAAAATGCTTCTTAGGGTGGCTGTACAGTCATGACTGGGGCAAGGCACTTGGTATAGAGACTTCACACTGACAGCCAGGGTCACTTCATCTGGTAACTGCTCTGACCCTGCTTTACCTCAGGGCTTATAATAACATATCTCTAGGTTTTGTCAGGAAGAATTATTTTTCTCAGGATGTATACAGAGGGTGCCAAAACTATGCTTATACATTTTAATAAAGGAAAAACTGTATTAACATTCTAATGGTCAATATATACTGTAATTATCTTGCATCTCTTGTAATTGCAGAAGTCAAACATGACTTGTACTTCTCAAATCACATCTGACTCCTCCAATTAGAAGATGTACTCAAACCTCACTTGTATCCATCTTTTTTATTGGTACAAATTGAGTATTACAATTCTAATACAGTTTTTCCCCATCTTAAAATGGGTATACTGTTTTTTGCCCTCTATATATTTGCTTTCTACAACAGAACAGCTTTAGATAAGAATCAGGTCCAGTGGGGCAAATGGTGCTGGAAATCCTAGCAGTGGGGAGAGTTTCTTGAGGGTACAAGCCAGAAAAACACACTAGCATGTCCTCTTTAGGGTGGAGCTCCAGAACGCAGAATCATCATGCTGGCACCTCGGTGATGTTTTTAATCACTCTCTTAATTCTTTTAGATGAGGAAATAACCTAAAACAAAGCTGTACCTCCTTTAAAATCTACTGGTAACTTCTGATAATGTAATTCCACTTTTTACAGATCTCTAATAATTCTCAATACCTTCTCAATCAAAAACAACTCCTAACTGTAACTAGGATTTCCATTTATTCCTTTCTTCCCAACTCCATCACACACCATCAACTTACCACCAGCTGGGTAAAAATTTGTTATGATTTCCTGAATAAAGTCAGTCTTCCACTAAACTTTTGAACCTGTTCTTCCTCTTGCCTGGAATGTAATTCATCTAAATCAAAGGGCAGCTGTTAAACGCAGAATTGGTTTTCCTAAGTCTATGTGTGCTTCTCCAGTCAACTTCAGGGTTTCCCAGCAGCCTTCAAAATTATTGGGGAAAAAACCCCCAAAAAACCTGCATTTAAAATTTTGAACTCAATGAACTATCTCCAGTTTTAAGAGTTTGCCTTCTACCTCGTATTCTACTTAAATGCAGTCAAAATCTAGGTTGCTGCCTTGTTCTCTTCCTTCTCTCCTTAGAACAAGGGCTATAAAACCTTTGCCTGCCATTCCCCCAGGAGGAAGGCTGTCTCTGTCCTCCTCCTGACAGCTCTTCCATAAATCTGCCTAGGTCTAAGAAATTATTCTTTCTGGGGAAAGAACGGAGAAATCTAGGTTCTAAAGGACTATCATGTGAAAAAAAGGACTTTGTTTCCTAAGGCCCAGGGAGTAAAACCAGATCAGAGGGCTGAAGTTCCAGGGCATACAGATTTTGGACAGTCAGGAGCACAAGTAGGGTTGGAATTAATTTAGCAAGTATTTATTTAACACTTACTATGTGTCTTACTATGTAAAACCAAGCCTTACTATTCAAGGAGCTTGGAGACTATAAAGGGAGACAGAGAAATGGCAACTGTATACAGTATGAGAGGTTTTTCTAAAACAATAAATAGGGCTCAGCTCCTATGGCTCAATGGAGCCACCGCCCACATTCACCCAGGATGGGGGGTTCGAAACCAGCCAGGGCCAACTAAACAATGACAACTGCAACAAAAAATAGCTGGGTGTTGTGGTGGATGCCCGTAGTCCTAGCTACTTGGGAGGCTGAGGCAAGAGAATCACTTATGCCCAAGAGTTTGAGGCTGCAGAGAGCTGTGACACCACAGCACTCTACCAAGGGCGACATAGTGATACTCTGCCTCAAAAAAAAGAAAAAATAAATTAAAAAAATATATATATAAATATATATATAAATATAAAATTATAAAACAGTTCTGTAGCAGCAACCAACACACTAGAGCATCCATGGTTGGAAGTCAGACAAGTTTTATAAAGGATGAGACAGTTAAGGGGACTTTTGAAGTAGCTAATCTGCAGTTGAATTTACGGCATGGGAGTGGGCACTCTAATCCTAAAGCCCGGAGGCAGACAGAGCACATGATGAAGTCTCTTTGGACTCTCAAAGCTGATCACTAATGAAGTAAAGCTTTGAGGAAACCAGTGGCGAGGGGTGAGGAGTGAGGCATATTAGGACAGGTGTCCAAGGTGTGTTGAGGAGGAGAGACTTTTTTTTTTTTTTTTTTTTTTTTTTTTAATAGGCAGAGTTTCACTTTATTGCCCTCGGTAGAGCGCTGTGGTGTCACACAGCTCACAGCAACCTCCAACTCCTGGGGCCAGGCAATTTCCCTGCCTCAGCCTCCTGAGTAGCTGGGACTACGGGTGCTTGCCAGCCACAACGCCCGGCTATTTTTTTGTTGCAGTTTGGCCGGACAAGGTTTGAACCCTCCACCCTCGGTGTATGGGGCCGGTGCCCTGCCCACTGAGCCACAGGAGCTGCCCATGGGAGGAGACACTTTCAACCAGATAAAAGTTGTAAGACTTTATACTTAGAAACAGGAAGTGTAAAACAAAGCTTTTCTTCCTGTTTCTAAGTATAAAGCCTTACAACTTTTATTACCCAGGGGGTAATGAAGCTCTTATGTCACTACAAGAGTCCCCATTTATTAAAAATGGCTTTTTATCCAATGGGTATCTTATTGTAACTGCTACTAATCTGGGATTTAAATACATACTTATATTGACATAGGGTCTCACTGTATTACCTGAGCTGGAATGCACGGCATTGTTAAGTCACAGCAACCTCACATTCCTGGGTTCAAGCAATCCTCCTGCCTTAGTCTCCCAAGTAGCTGGGACTACAGGAGCTCACCACCATACCTAGCTGAACGCTTTTAAATAAATCAACACATCTCAGTTGAGTGATGAAGTTTTTCACACACTGCATAGGTATTCAGGACAGAATGTGAAAAAGTAGCTGAATGCTGAGAAGCCTCAGAGTAACTAGGCATGGTTGGGAAGAGCACTTAGAGGGGCTGTGACCGCAGCAGAGAGGGAGCTCTATCTGGGTGCACCTGACCTTAGGTCTGTGCCCCATCTCTACACTGTAATTTACCTACCTGTAGTCCCCTCAGAGGTTTTCATTCTCCTGATGATAAAATCTCATTACTGATTCATTTAAAGGAGTAACATGATACCTTATAAAAACTGGGAGGGGAAAAATAAAAAACAACTCTCATGGTTCCAGTGCATCATCTTAAAACACTTCATGTTTCTAATTATAAAGTCTCACAACTTTTATATGGTAGTTTGTATTATGGCTCCAGAATTTCAGAAGACTTCAGAGAGGAAGCCAGTGAACTTTCAAAGAACATCATTTACATCTGTTTGCCATATCAGGTAGCACTTTAAATACCTAAATAGGAAGATGGGGGGGGGGGAGGGGAGAGAAAAACAGAAAGATTTCTAAAGTTTCTACAGGATTACTGTGGATTCTTTTTATTGTGGGGGAAGGAGAAGGGTCAAGTGGAAAAAATGATTATATGATTTAAAACATCTTAAAAAATAATCACAGTTTCCTGTTTGTATATCTCTTTTGGCATTTGCTGATATCTGAGTCTAGGTCTTGGGAGAGGCCAGTGTATTTTAGACTTTTAAAAGTTCACTTTGATTTAAACTAGGAGACTGCTAATCCCTAAATTTAACTTCTACTAACTAAAAATTACTACATTAAAAACTTTTCTCAATTTTGAGTAACTATTTGTCAGAAGTTAAAATGCTATTTTTGGAAAAGAACTTAAGTTTGAGAAACATTTATTATATAATAAAATGGCTTTTGAAATAACATTTAAAGACAAGGTTTATGAAAACAATCTAGATTGAATTTCTGTAGAAATACATCCATGATAAATTACTAGGAAAAGTGGTATGTTTAGGTGAAATGATGGACTAAACATGGAATGTTTCTACTCTATTGCAGTTTTAGTACTTTTTATAGACAGTGTTAATAAAGGGCATGGGACCCCCCCCCCCAGTTGAGGCAAGAGGAGCACTTACCTCAGGAGTTTGAGACCAACCTGGGCAACATAGTAAGATCCCATCTCTTAAAAAAAATAAAGGGTGTGGGAGGTGGTGCTATAAAATAGTTTCATTCACAAAGTCTGCAACTAAAATTTTAAAGCCACCCATATGATCAAATGTATATTCTGAAAATAAAAAGAATGTAAATAATGAGCATCCATGGCTAGATCATCACAAGCATCAGAGAATCAATGAAAAGAGAAACCAAGCAAAGTTCTGCAAATCACTTTTGCACCTTAACTCCCCTCATGTGAATGGTTTGGTCCTGTCTTATAATCGCTCACTTGAACATATTTTCTTGCTTTCTATCATTTCTACAACACGAACACAGGCTATTACCCAGGGCTGTGGTGAAAGGAGAGAAGAGATTGAGGGAAAACGTATATATTTTGTGTTCTAGGTATTGGATTGAATAGTTTTGTGACCTTGCACAAAACCATGAATCTGCTCAGATATCTCATTTATAAAACAAGAAAATTAAAATTTGGATACTCTGATGTATCACTGTTAGCTATGTAAACTGGTATAAACTTTATACAGTACTCTTTGGCAAATATAAAAAATTCTTTTTAAATTTCATGAAATGCTTTAAAATAACCAAAAGATAAGTAAATAAATGTAAAAAGAAATGGGCAATTAGATCTTAAGATCATAAACACCTGTTAACATTACACAAGAGAGACAATGTTTATGAGCTTCCTGCTCTAAAGAACGCTACCAGTACTATTGGAAAATTAAAAAAAAAACCCAACTACTACTTTCCAAAAAAATACATAAACAGAACCATGCTAAATAGTATTACAGAGACACAATCAGCAACCCTCAAACTATGGGAAATTAAAGGACAATCTGGGCTCTACAACAAACTGTAAGGGGAAAAAAGAGAGAATGAAAAGGAACATATAGATGAGTATATTGTAACAGACAAGAGAAATCAACCAAATATAAAGGAACATAAAGACAAGTGAATGGTAACAGTCAAAAGAAATCAACCAAATACAAAGATAGTATAGATTTGGAGGTTGACTCCAATACACAAAAACAATAAAACATTATGCTAAAAATCTCTGCTTTTGTGTATGTTTGAAATTTTCCACAACAGAAAATTAAAAGCAAAAAATTAGGAAACCACCATTAAAAAAAAAGAGTAACACTTGAAAGCAAGACAGTCAACCTGTGGAGAAACTCTTTTCTTGTGCATCCTCTTGGTTGTTAGATTATTCCCCCATTACCCGGAAATTAACATGCTAATGGAGACAGTTATGATATCACAAAATGTGTCTATATTAAAGTATAATGGAATTCCTAGGATTTTGAAAGAGCCCAAGAATCAAGAAAAGAAAAAGGTATTAAGGTTTGAATTATTTTTACAGTTAAGATTTTAAGGAATTTTTCCCTTGCAATGTGCACTGTATTCTAGGAAACTGTTCTTGAAATGACTCCTAATAAAGTATTTTTTTTTTTTTTGACAGAGTTATCACATTCTCCATGGAGTGTCAAGGGGTCATATGTCATAGCTCACAGCCAACCTCAAACTCTTGGGCTCAAGTGATCCGGAATAGCTGGGACACTACCAAGAGCCGTGGTGTCACAGCTCTGCGGCTACAGGCACCTGCCACAACTGGCTAATTTTTTTGTTATTGTTGTCATTTTATTTAGCAGGCCCTGGCTGGGTGCAAACCCACTACCCTTGTTGCATGTGGCTGGTGCCGTAACCACTGTGCAACAGGCACTGAGTCAATGCCCAGCTATTTCTAAAGAGAAACTAGGGTATTAAGGTCTCGCTCTTGCTAAGCCTGATCTTGAACTCCTGAGCTCAGGAGATCCACCGGCCTGCGCCTCCTAGACTACTAGGATTACACACATGAGCCACTGTGCAGGGCCTTAGACCCTCCTTTGTAACTGATATTTTGTATCTTTTGACCAACATGTCCCCAATTCCCCATCCTATTCTCTTTTATTATTATTTTGGGGGGCAATTAAGTGATTAAGAACACTTATGTAAGATCCACCCTTTGTAAATACAAGGATTTGAAATTACGATCTGGAGGGATAGCTATCTGCACTACGGTTCACTCTGCTACTAATTCAAAATAGGAAAGACATGGAAGCAATCTAATTATCTATCCACAGATAAATCAATCAAGAAAATATGGTATATGCATACAATGGAACGATATTCAGCCTTAAAAAAGGTGGCTGGGTATCTTGGCTTTTGCAACATCATTCTATGGATGAAACCAGAGGACATTACAGTAAATGAAATAAGCCAGCTGCATTAAGACAAAAACATGAGGAATCTAAAATAACGTCATGGCTTGGTGCCTGTGGCTCAAGCGACTCTACCCAGGGTGACAGCTTGAGGCTCTGTCTCAAATAAATAAATAAAATAATTTCATATGTGATAACCCCAACTGAGGGTGAGAGGCACCAAGTGCCTACTAAATTTCCATTTTTGTGCCAAGCACTGTATTTGTTGATGAATTTATTCTTGATGGACACAATATGAAAATGTCAAGGAAGTTCAACCTCAGCTGGGAGAGGTGGCTCACACCTGTAATCCTAGCACTCTAGAAGGCCAAGGCAGGTGGATTGCTTGTGCTCATGAGTTCAAGACCAGCCTAAGCAAAAGTGAGACCCTATTTCTACTAAAAATAGAAAAACTGAGGCAAGAGGATCACTTGAACCCAAGAGTTGGATGTTGCTGTGAGCTATGACACCAAGGCATTCTACCCAGGGCGACAGCTTGCAACTGTCTTTAAAAAGAAAAGAAAGTTCAATGAACCCAAATGGATCATGACAAAATGACAGATCTACACTGTCTTGGTTCTAGAAAGCCACTAAACATTCAATCATATTAGGAAACAACTAAAGCACTTATATAAACAAAGAGAAAATGTCAAACAAACCTACCCATATCACTGAGTGTCTTCCTGACTATACATTCCATTTCAAGGACCAAGGTCAGGTGTTAAAACAAGCAGAGAAGACATGTTCCAGGAATACTCCATCACTAGCACACTACTACAAAGCTAACATTTCACACTAATCTAAATATTTAACTTTCTACCCTTTGTGCTTATTTTAAAGCATCTAGTCAATATCACTGCTCAGTCTGTTTTATGTTAATTTTACATGTAAGACATTCTTTTTATAAGATGAATTTCATCTTTTTTTGATGAACATTCTGGCTATTACATATCCCATCTTTCCACTTTTAGTTTAATTTCATTGGTGGAAATTATTGGATGAGTAGAACTAAGTTTCATTACCCTTATGCTGACATAGCTAAAATTAAGAAAAAAATAATAAAAACAGTGTACAATCACTAGTAATCCCAGTGTTCTATTGCATTTCCTAATTAAAGAATTTTAATAATTAAAAAATAATCTATTTCCTTTCTAAAAACCTTATCCTCAGTAAAGCTGTAGAAGTGGCCTTTTCTGTGGACAAGAAATACATTACATCACTCTGTATGAAAACAGGTCATACTGGGCACCCACGGAAGCACACTGCCGTCCTGAACCACCACTCCCATGAATGACAAACATTCCCAAACTCTGCCCACTAAATCAGTCCCAGCTTTTCTTTCCATCAGAAAGGTGTCCCTTCCCTGCTCTTGGAAATCAGAAAGAATAATGACAGAAACACATGAATTCATTATGATACTCAAAAACAGGTAAAGGGAAACAACAGAACACAAAACAAAAACCCTTACAGAACAGTGATCACCAATGGAGATAATCAGTCACTAACCTTATGCTGAAAACTCACAATAAAATGGAAAGAAGCAAGCAGCATTTAAATTGTTCTTCTTCTAAAATGAATTCTATATCAGAGCCAAAAAAAAAAAAAAAAAAAAAAAAAATCACCATTTTCAACCTCTAATGAACTACTGAGAAAAGATCAATGGATTAAGCCATTAAAACGAAGTTGGTAGACATACAATGGCGGTATTACCACCTGAATCCACAGATCTTCTTAGCATCAAACACAGGTTACATCATAAAAGGGTGCCACAGGAACTACACAGCACCTATGACTTAGGATGTATTCTTGCCCCCAAAGGAAAAGCTGAATTTAACCAAACCTTTCAAATCTAATTAAACTTTTAAGTTTACAGTAAAGACAGTGGTACACGAACATGCAAAAGGACATCTAAAGGAAGAAAACAGACAGATCAAGAGTATCTTTTCTCAGGAAGGCTGATACGGTTTTCAACAATTCAATGTCCTTAAAAAGGAAGAGGGGGGAAGGCAATTGCTCTGGATTAAAAGACATTTAAGAGACAAAACTAATGCAACGTACTAACCAGATATGAACAGATCAACTGTACAAAGAAAACTGAGGACACAGAGAAAGAAGTGATTAAAAGGTACTTGTGTGTTTGCTTTGGCAGCACATATACTAAAATTAGAATGATACAGAGAAGTTTAGCATGGCCATTAGTGCAAGGATGACAGGCAAATTCATGAAGTGTTCCCTATTTTTAAAATACTATTTGTAACAATATATAAAGTAACAAAGTATATAGCATAAAATGAAGCTGAAAATAATAAGTCAAAAATTAGAAAGCTAATGATCACTTACTTTTATATACCATTCTGATTGGTTTAATTTCTTCCAGATATATGAATAAAGAAATTACTTAAAAAAAAGTTGTAACAAGATCTTGATAATTATTATAGGTGAATAATAAATTTCTGGTATACTCCAGTATATATATATAAAAAAACACTGACTCTCTGACTTAAGCTGTGGGTGATTTACAAGTTATCCAGGTAATGTTTTCACCAACAGTGTTTGTTATTCAAATCTTAAAGTCACAAGGTAGAAAGTAGAAAGCTTTTTTTTTATTTTAAGATGCACAAATTTTATTTATAAAATTGCAAATTAAGTAGAAAACAAACCTTGCTAATAGAAAATGTTTTAAGTTCAATTTCTCTCTTCTGTTCAGAACATTACTACTAGATGGAAATCCGTTCTGCGTCCTTTGAGCAGCCACAGTTATGAAAGGGACAGCTGCTATACCGGAATATCTGAGAGACCAGATTCCTATTTAAGTTGGAATCCAACTTAAGAAGGTATTTGTTTCTTAAGGCACAAAAAGACAGGTGTGCAGAAATAGAAACTTCTTAATTTCTCAGGAGTTAAAAGTAACCTAAGCTTCAAGCCCCCGTTTCTGCTAATGATAGAAGAGGAATTCTTCTGTGTTCAAGCCCAGTCCCGGCAATTGCTACTTCCCACCCCGACCCGCCATCCCCAATTCTTCCCCTTTCTCCCAGAAGTGATCTAAACTCTCAGGGCTCAGGTGTCGTCCTGGCCTGTGGGCAGGGCTTCTGGCCTGAGAGGCCTTCTCTGACCTGGTCTGTGTAACTCCGTAGGAGGCCACCCTCCTGTCTCAGGTGTTAGCCTGTTTCTGTAGCAGCCAGGATTGGGCTTCCCAGATGATCCTAGGGCTCTGTCTCCAGACTCAAGCCTCTATCAAGCTCTCACTGGCGACTCTGTTAGCTTGCTGCCTCCCCCTCAGCACTTGCTAAAACCGCTGGTCCTCTGAGTACCCCTAGCCTCGGTCTCTACTATCAGGCTGTCCCACCGGCCAATACCCTGTGGACCACTTGGAGACCCACTTCTCACACTTCTCAATTACAATCAGTATCCCCTCAGGCACAGACAATGTTTCAAGTTTCCTAGATAGATCCCAAGAGGAAGAAATTGGGGGGCAGAGGGAAGCATGTCAGAGGCCCCCTTCTGTCCCAAGTATCGCCTCTCTGTTTCCATCTTCCTAGGCAGACTCACATGAGCCTGCAAAGTGTCTCCTTCTAGAATTCCCACTTTTTCAGAATCCTTAATGCATCTGGGGCCCTAGTCTCCCACTCCAGGCTTTAATCACAGAGAGACAAGAAGGAGGAGGTCTCCCTCTACCAGTCCCACTAGGCTCTTTGAAAATCCTCTCTGAGCTCTTCCCTTAGTTAAGTCTAGCAAGAGCTCAAAAGTCCTCTCCATGGGGGAAGGAAAGCTGTCTCAATGGCACTGTGATTCCTCCACATTTTCAGGTTCAGGGCATCAACTCGGTGCCTCCATTCATGAAGCTTTGCTCCTGATTTACCAAGTTGTTGTTGTTATTATTTTGCAGTTTTTGGCCAAGGCTGGGTTTGAACCTACCACCTCTGCCATACGGGGCTGGTGCCCTACTCATTTGAGCCATAGGCGTTGCCCCTAAGTTATTATTATTTTTTATTTCAATGAAGCATTTTTTTCTAAGTACCTTATCAAAGTAATTTGGCTTTTAGAATGTAGCATGTCTTCTATGGACTCCAAAGAAAGAGACAACACTGAAAGCCACGTGAGGACAAGTTTATCCAGTCTCTTGTATCTACTTTTCTTCAAAAGCAGTAAATGCCATTTTTTTCGATGGGTGTGGGGACTCAGGAAGTCATTAGGAATAGCTGTAAATGAAAGATGCTCAGCTAGTTTTTTTTTTTTTTTTTTTTTAAGACACTATTTTACAACATTATGGAAGTGTGACAATATGTAAAATAACAATACTGCTATTTTAACGGTGCTATTTAGCAATTTCTTTGAAAAGTAGTGCTAAAATCTATTTTGTTTAGTTTCAAGTCAAAATGATACATTTATTTGCTCATTTTTATTTCAAAGTCAAAGTAGTTTATGCATTTAGAGTCTGATGTAATAGGTACTGGAACTAGTAATACTGCTCACAAAAGGCATATACATTATGTAGATTATTATTTTTACATTTTGTCACATTTTATTGTTGAAATAGAATAACAATATTTGTGGACAAAAATTTAGAGTTCCTCTTAGCTCCATCATCCTATGTAGTTAAGGGGATATACTATAAACTACTAAACTAATTCCATATTACTAGATTTATTTTTTAATTATGCATGGCTAGAGATTATGATGCAATAAATAACTTTGCATGTACGTATGTTCTCTTTATTAGACTACTTATTAGTCAATGACCGAGTCAAGTAGCGTCGGCACCATTGCGTATCCACAAAGCACAAAGGTTACCCCCACACCTTCCCTTGCCAAACTCAGTGACCTGTAATGCTACCTGTGAGCCTTCTTAGAGGACTAAGATTACTGCAACTTGAAAGAGCTTACAAAAAAAGATGACCTGCTTCTTTTTTATGTTTATGCAGTATATCATAAAAAAGCTCAGTTCAATAAATCTAAACTCAGTAAACTATAATGTTATCTGCTATCATTCTTTACTGACTTTCAAGGTTCACGTGAACTTATTTATACATAGTAAGAGTCAAAGTGCAATGGGAAACAAGTTCCACAGGCGGGCTCATGTGTAGATAAGGCACCAAATGAGAATCAGTACACCTTAAAATAAGTAATAAAATTATAAAATGAAATTTTAAAATGAAATTATAAAATGAAAATGAAATAATTTAGTCCATTGATCTTTTATCATGTTGGTCAATATTAGACCTGAATAAACAAAGAATGTACTGATAAGGCATATGTGTGTGTGTGTGTGTGTGTGTGTGTGTGTGTGTGTGTGTGTGATCAAATAGAACGACTTCTTAGAAATTTGAAACCTGGCCCTTTATATCAACAGAAGGCTTTCCTAGATCTTTTCCAGAAGGTATTTAAGCTTAACTTCATTATGCAAAACTATGTTTATATATCTAAATCCACCAACAGGAAGTAAAGACCAATGTCATTGACACTGCTATTTCAGAAATGTATTTGTTGGCTCACAGAGGTTTTATGAAAAACAAAGCAGGTCAAAATAACAGGTTATTAAATTGCTACAATTACTATAGATACTGTACATTTAAGTAGCTGAGAGACAGTTAAGATAAACAATGTGAAAAAGGTGTCTTATTTTATGCCCAGGGGAGTGAGTTCTAGGAAACTGAGTTAACAATCTGAGTTCTCCTACCAAGGATGAGACCTTGCTTCTGTCTGCACTTCTGTTTGGACATCTGCAACATAAGAGGAAGGATTTTGCAAAATAACGTCTAAGACATTTTCCAGCCTTGTAATACCATCTTTCAACAGACAGAGCTTCAGCACTAGTACAGCCCAAACACGGAAGGATTCAATGGCAATAACCAATCTATCAAGTTGTAATTACAATACAAGCCCCCTCACAGTTAGTCAAAGGATCAATATACACAGACATCCCTTCACCTCTCAAAGGGATGGTCTAGCCAAATATTCTCAGTATTAAAATCTGTGTCATGTTGTTATACTTAGGGACCTGCAGTATTGCTGCATGGCACAATCATTAATTTATGTGTCACTAGGATTTTTTTCTTAAATGAGACCATTTCCATAAATGGAAAAGAGAGACAGGAAGGAAGGAAGGAAGTGAGGGAGGGAGGGAGGGAGGGAGGGAGGGAGGGAGGGAGGGAGGAAGAAAAAAAAGTTAATTGGAAACTCATATGATCATATAACTTGCTTCTTTCACCCTTTTGTTCCATTTCTGGTTCTGCCTTCTTTGTGAAGCCATTTGGGAGATTCCCAAGTCGCCTCCTCCACCTCCATTTCTCTTCTATAGTTTTACCTTCTTTAAAGACCTCACCACAACTTTGAAGCAGACACAGCTCTCTCTTTTGCACACTCTCTGTTAGCCTTGGGTACTTGTCCTAATATCTCCTACTAGATTTTAAATTCTTTTCAAGGTTAAGGTTGTCTTTCATATCCACGAATTGCTCATAGTATATCATAACTGGGCAGTAAGCATTTTGCCACTTGTTCACTCTCAGGCTACAAAATCCCACATAACAAAATCCCAAAACCAGAAATGTTGGCGTGGATGTGGAGAAAAGGGCACACTTCTACACTGCTGGTGGGAATGCACACTGATACAGTCCTTCTGGAAGGAAGTTTGAAGAATACTTACAGACCTAAAAATAGACCTGCCATTCGATCCTATAATCCCTTTACTAGGTTTATACCCAGAAGACCAAAATTCATAATACAACAAAGACACCTGTACCAGAATGTTTATTACAGCCCAATTCATAATTGCTAAGTCATGGAAGACGCCCAAGTGTCCATCGACCCACGAATGGACTAGCAAACTGTGGTACATGTATACCATGGAATATCATGCAGCCTTAAAGAAAGATGAAGACTTTACCTCTTTCATGTTTACATGGATGGAGCTGGAACATATTCTTCTTAGCAAAGTATCTCAGGAATGGAAGAAAAAGTATCCAATGTACTCAGTCCTGCTATGAAGCTACATTATAGCTTTCACATGAAGGCTATAACCCAACTATAGCACAAGACTATGGGGAAAGGGCCAAGGTAGGGTAATGGAGGGGGGAGGTTTTGGTGGAGGGAGGGTAATGGGTGGGGCCACATCTATGGTGCATCTTAGAATGGGTACTGGTGATGGCAGTAATGTACACAGCTATGATTGAACAATACAAAATGAATTAAAATAAATAAATACATAAATAAAGAAAGAAATAAATAGAAATAGTTTTCCTAATTGATTGTCATTTTACATTCCATTTAACTAGGAGTTCTAGTTAGAGGGATCTACTATACCAATCTGGTATATATGATCAGTCTGTTTAGATTTAGCCATTCTAATGGGTTGTGCATATATAATACAAATATAAGTACATTGCCAGATGTGTTTTCAAACATTTTCTCCCAGTCTGTGACAACCCAAATGCCTAAAAGGTCTTAAAAAGATATCTCACTTTTGTTTTCCTAACAGTATATTTTGAAGCGCAAATTTAAAATTTTTTTTTCATGTGTGGTGCCTATGACTCAAGGAGTGGGGTGCCAGCTCCACATACTGGAGGTGTTGGGTTCAAACATGGTCCCCAATTTTTTTTTTTCAGTGAAATTCAACCAATTTTTTTGTGTCCTATTAGGTAAATTATTGCTAAACTTAACACCACTAAGTCTTCTATGTTTTCTCCTAAATATTTTGTAATTTTAATTCTTACATTGAGGCCTGTGGTTCATTTTGAGTTAATTTCTGTATATGGCATGAAGTGAAATTTGAGAGATTTCTTTCTTTCTCCTCCCTCCCTCCCTTCTTTCCTTCCTTTCTCTTTGCATGAAGATATCTAATTTTTCCTCCACTATCTGGTGAAAAGTTTATCTTTCTCCAATGGATTGCCTTGGTACTTCTTCAAAATCAGTAGATATGTGTTGGGATTATTTCTGGACACTTTATTTAATGCCATGGATCTATATGTCTAGCCTGACTTTATATCACATTATCTTGATTACTACTCTGTATAATAAATATTAAATTAGGTAGTGTGGTATCATACAAAGATATTTTTATCTTTGTTCCTAGTTCTTAGTACAGAGCTCCTAAAACGCTTGTATTTTAGTCCATTTTGTATTGCTGTAAAGAAATACTTGAGGCTGTATAGTCTGTTTAGATAAGAAAGATTTGGCTCACAATTCTGATGGTCAGTAAGTTTAAGATAGGGCATCTGCATCTGGTGAAAGCCTCAGATGGATTCCACTCATGGCAGAAGGTGAGGAGGAACCAATGTGCAGCAAGTACATGGCAAGAGAGGAATCAGGGTGGGGGAGCTGCCATGTTTTTTTTAACAACCAGCTCTCAAGGGAATTAAAAGAGTGCGAACTCACTCCCAAAGGAAGGCATTAATCTATTCATAAGTAATCTGCCCTCATGACCCAAACACCTTTCATTAGGCCCCACTTCCACAGGTGATCAAATTTCAACATAAGATTTGGAGGGGACAAACATTTATCACAGCACCTTGGAACTTCCCAAATGATAAGAGTGATAGGAGCATCTTTTGTTTTAATGAGTTAACTCTTGGTGAAATCCTAGATAGCTTCAGGATGAGGGATGGTTGTTCAAAAGACCAATCATTGATTAGAAGCCTGGAACTTTTAGTCCTATTTTCCCAGCTTCCTAAAATGAGAGAGAGACTGGAGATTGAATTAATAACGAATAATCCCAAAATTATAAAAGCTCCATAAAAAACCTTAAACTGTTGGGTGCAGAGAGCTCTGAGCTTGTGAACATATCGAGGGCTGGGTGGGTGGTGTGCCAAGAGAGGATATGGAAGTTCTATGCATGCCCCCTCCCCCATACTTTCTCTATGCATTGCTTCTATTTGACTGTTACTGAGTTGTATGCTTCATAATAAATCAATAATAGTAAGTAAAGTGCTTTCCTGAATTCTGTGGCTCATTCTAAAATAATTTCAAATTGATCAGAAGTATGGGTGGCCTGGGATTTGTAATTAGCATATGAAGTGGGAGCAATCTTGTGGAATTGAGCTATTTAACTTGTGAAATCTGATACTAATTCCAGGTGGACAGTAGTCTCTCCTTATCCAGGAGGGGTATGTTCCAAGACCCACCTTGCCTGCCTAGAAAAACAGACAGTACAGAACCCTATATAGTCTGTTTTTTCCTAAACATATAAACCTATGATACTTATAGCCAATTTCAATAACAGGCACTACACTGTCCACTGGACCCCACTAAGGATATCTTACATTATTTATAAATTAACTCATTTAATCCTCATGAAAACCTTTTAGACAGTACTTACTATTATCTCCATTTTATAACTGAGAAAACAGGGGCACAGAAAAATTCAATCATGGAGCTAGAAGTGGGCAAATCTGGTCTTTTAAACTAGACAGTTCACTTCTATGATATATTTAATAACAACCTACAAGTCACAAGTAAAGATATGGTTTTCATTTTCATTTGTTTAGTCATATTTACAGGGTGTAGTTATATCTAATTATGCTGCTTGCAAAGACCATGCATAGCTCCCAAATACCCTGAAACGGGATTATGAATATATTATGAAAGAGAAGGAACATAGAGGGAAGCTACTTGAAATGTTCAATTGCTATGAATAACTCACAAGTCGCAGCTTTAGAAACACTGTCTTAAAAATTAACTTTCTTTCAATTCAGCATTTTAGGAAAAACTATCAAATAAGTGAATTTAAAATAATTATTTGTCACATGTGAGATTATATATGGTTATACACAGTTGAAATGACATAGTTGAATTTTTATATATTGGGAGTGTAAACAGTTCCACAAAACTGAAATATTCATATGAACTTTACTTAAGGAGAACAAAATAATTGAGACAGAATAAATTTAATATTGACTTCCAATATTAAATATTCTTAATAACTTCCTTGTCACTAATTTAACATGCTTTTGAAGGAAGTAAAGACATTTTAAAAACTATAAAATAGGCTACCTGCAAATGGAACAGGACCTTTTTGTTTTTTTCTAATTCTGAAGCTTGTGATTGTTGTTGCTTTGTAACTTGCTCTACAACATCTGTTAATGAAGATGTGCCTTCGTTACCTGTAACTAAACAAAAGAATAAAGTACATAATAAAAATTAAAATTCAGGCATTTTAGGACAGTTATGTTTCATTACTCAAAATCATAAAAAATTTGATGCTTTTTTTCTCATAAATAAACTAAATTTAGGATTTGTAATTTTCCCTGACTATATACAAAACCAAAATCAAAAACAGTAATAATAGGCAATTCTGTGTTGCTTACTGCAATGTTATACCTGTTCCTTTATGGAACTGTATAAATATTTTGATTGTTCTAATTCAATCCCAGACCACTTGCACATATACTATAATTATAGTGCTACCATAACAACTCTAGAGCAATTACAGCTGATGAATTTTCATTATAGGCCTGTATTTTTAGGTTGTTATACCTTTTCTAAACACTGTATATGTTTCTTCCTGGTTTAACTGCTTCCCTCTTTTATAATTTGCTATCAATTTTAACATAATTAACTTATCATGATACTATTTTGTTGTTGCTGATTTTTTAGTTATTTCTTTCTTGAGATTGCTTTATTACCTTCTTTAGAAAGTCCTTGACTCCTCCTTTCTTTGTTGTCTGACATTCTCCACACCTATAATCGCCTCTTTGCTCCTTTTTCATTTACCTTCTTTACTCCGATACAATAATCTACATTGATAATCTTTCACTTTTGTTTTTTCCTGTCATATACTGATGATCCTGAAAGTTAAATTGTTAAACATGTCACAGGTATGGCAATGACATTTTATCTTTAGTTCCAAGAATTAAAATACAAATGGCTCAATGAGAGATTTTTGGAAGGAGAGTGAAACTTTATTTGAATCTTGGTTCTTCTGCTTTTCAGCTGTTATGACCCTGAGTAAGTTTCTTAATTCCTTTGATTCTCAATGTCCTTATTTATCAAACATCATAGGGTTGTTGTGATAATTAAAGTAATGTATACAACATACTTAGCATAGTACCTAACTAAAGAGTTCAGACAATTAAGTCTACAAACTTATCCTAGAAAAAGTACTACATATCTCATTGCAGAATATCCTGATAGTCACCACCTTCTAGGTATTCCCCCTAGGATGCTATGCACTGGTGTCAGCACCTAGTCCACCCTTCATGCACTGATGTCAGCACCTAGTCCACCCTCATTTTCTGGAATGAGTTTGCAAACTTAATTGTCATACCTTGTATGGTGATAGCTCTTATGGCCATCCCAAAAAAGAGTTCCAAAATTGTTCTGAAGGGTGGACTAGGTGCTGGTGATGGTGCATAGCTTCCAAGGAGAATACCTCAAAGGTGACCATAATGATAGTCACCCATGAAACATATAGCACTTTTTCTTGGGTGAGGTTTTGAATTTAATTGTCAGACTACATACACTGAGTTATTATTACAGATTAGTGACAGGTACCTCTGGTACTATGTTGAAATAGATTCTGAAACTAAAACTAGAATCTGTGAGAAACAGTGCCAAGAATGATTAGCAATTTCTGCCATGGGTATGGTATGGAAGACAGGGAATATAGCACTTTTATCCGTACTATTTTGGCTAGGGTAAGTCCTAGCAGGTTTAAAATCATATTTTAGTCTATTCTCTACATAAGAGTAACTGATGAGATGAAGGAGTATTTTTCTCCTTCAATCACTCAATATCTTTCCTAAAGATTGGTTATATTCAACGTGCTCATGTACTAGTTAAATGTTTTCTTTAAAAACAAAACTGAGAGGATTGAAACTTGATATATAAATTAAAAAGAAAGAAAAAGCCAAATTCCTTCCTAAATGAGAGGAATCAAATCAACCTAGAAATATCCTAACTAAGGAAATCCTGTGTGCTTAACTATCAGATTGTCACAATCACCCTGACAATTTATGATTCTTTTATGTCTTTTCATATCACTTTCTTCAAATCTAACTTTAAACTTACCTCCTTAATGAAGTCTTCCCTGATTCTGAGACCATTCACTCTGTTCATGCTGTGTCCTTTCTGCTTAACACACAAATTAGTGCTAATTAATCCAAATCTAATTTTTCTCTCTAGCTTTTTTGTTTGGTCACAGACTTCATCCTTAATTCTGCCTAACTACCTTGAAAATGTAGGTTAGGGTTAGGGTTAGGGTTATGTTTATATTCCATCAGTTCTCTCAAATAATAACAATGGTAAATATTTATATCATGCTTACTTTATGTTAGACATTGTTCTAAGTGCTTTAGATTAAAAAAAACTATAGAGATTTTTCTGTGCCAGATACTATTCTAAAAACTTTACAAATATTAACTCATTTAACTCTATGAAGTATAAATTATCATAATAACTTTTATTTTATAGAAAAGCACAGTGAGGCACGAATAGATCCAGGGATTTAATCACAAGTCAGACTACTATTAGGTATCAGAGATGTGACAGATTTTGTCTCCAAAGTTTATGCGCTTAATAGACTATGCTAGACTACCATAGTTATAATTTTTTTTTTTTTTTTTAGTTTTTGGCCGGGTTTGAACCCTCCACCTCTTGCATATGGGGCTGGTGCCCTACTCCTTTGAACCACAGGCGCTGCCCCCAAATTATAATTTTTTAAAGAGAAGAACCATGTCTTTACATATCATTACAGAATAGAATATGCCAAGAAATTGGTTCCAGGACTCCCGCAGACCCCCTACAAAAATCCTAGTGTACTTAAGTCCTAAAGTCAGCCCTCCGGAACCCACTTATATGAAAAGTGGGCTCTCTATATACTTGGGCTTTAAATTTCTTAAATACTGCATTTTTATCTGAATTGGGTTAGTATTATCCTCATATAAGTGGCCCCATACAATTCAAACCTGTGTTGTTCAAGGCCAACTCTATTTTGTATTCTTGTGGTGCTAAAATGATACTGTAATCAAGTCTTCTCCTTTCTATTTGCATTACTACTCTCCACCTTTCTTCTTTGGGGAGCTATTTCAGTAAAGTTCACTGATAGAACTGCTGCAGTTTACAGACCTCCAATGGCCTAACAATACAATACATGCATGAATAAGTGAAGAGGTAACCCAATCAGTTCTTCATGCTCTCACCTCCTGCTAGGAAAGCTACCTTCATGGTGAGTCTCCATTTCTCTCTCCCCCAAATCACTGTGTCATTTCCACAATATGCCTAAGACATGGTGGGCACTATTCCCTTTAAACTCTGAATCTCTATTAACCTCAGTCTTCAGGAGAAGCCTAGACTCCCTGGGGTTATTCCTCACCATGAAGGCCCATCTTATTTGACTTAATATGATGCTGTTACCCACTCCACAACCCTTTTATATCTTTCCATTGTGACCTCTGAAACTCAGGGATCATCTTCAGCAAAATCTTATCTTTATTCAACTTCAGTGAACTTTCCCTTCACCCTTTGACTTTAACTAAAATCCAAAGATACTGCATCTTTATCCTAAAGTCATGAAGTCTGGAGGTGAGGCATTATTCCTATTCCCCATTACCACGGCCAAATTATTATTCTTCTCTTCTCTCTAAAACCATCTCCGTTTTCTTCAAAGTTCATACCATAGACTATAAGCCTTCCCTTTCCAGTTATTATTAACTGACCTCCAGATCTCTCCTCTCTCCCAAAACATAGCATCTGTCTTACTATTTCTCTATCACAACTCCAATTATATTTCTTTGGTATTTCAACATCCACACAGATGGTACATATAATGCCCGGATCTCTTAATTCTTTCATGTTTTCTCCCATTTGTCCTCCCCACACTTCCACAGAGGATAACTGTACCTCAGCCATCATCTTAGATTCAAACCACCTTTTATTTTTGAGCTTATTACATCTAATACTTACACTTTAAGTTCTGTTCAACCACACTAAGACTTTCAATCCATTGACTCTTCTACCTTTACACAATTCCTCAGCCCCTCCTATATTCTTCTCTTCTTACCTAAGAGCCCTTTGCATTAACCTTCATTAGCTTACAGCTCAATCTGTCCTACTTCCCTGGAAAAATCCTAACCAGTTGCTTTGCTTACTCTCAAGTAGCTGAATATGCTTAAAGAAAGACAGACAACCGCACTGTGGTCTCACTTTAAATCCAAGACTATTTATGTCCAGTGGACTCTTCATCCTAGGCCCTTAGGAGTCATTAAATTTTATACATGATTGTTTCTCTCCTTCTCATCTGTTTGCCAACCTCCCACATCTATTTGCCTTTCATTTTAATTGATAATCTACCTTCTGATTTAACTGAGAAAGTAGAAAAAATTAGAGGGGTTGGTAAATTATTCATCTACTAGTATTCTGCACCTATACTTACACAGTAGTCTACCCTTTGCTCACAATGAAAAACTGTCCTTGCTCCTAAGGCCAATCCTCTACTTTTATACTTCTTTCCCACCTACTTAAGGACATTACTTCTTCAACTGGTCCCTCAACCGAATTTCCCTCTTTACTTGGTCAAATGTATTATCCCTGAATGGCCCATCATATATCAACCACCATACCAACACCCTTAATTGATATTTCAGCTACTGACTCATTTCTTCACTCCCCTTTAAAACTAGATTCTTTGCTTTCCACTTTCTTTCCTCTCATTCTTGGACTCATCAGCAACAATAATTTTCCACCCTACCTCTAAAGCTCTTACCATATTACCACGTTCTGATGGACAAATTCAGTCATCTTATTTGATATATTAACACCACTTGACACATTTGATAATTATACCTTCTTGAGACACCATAATTCTTGGTTTCCTTTGTTTGATCCTCCTTACCTTTCTCACTTATGTTAGGGTGTCCTAGTGCTCAGTCCTTAGGCTTCCTTATTTTCTCACACTCATTCTACTGGTGATACCATCTAGTTCTATGGCTTTAAAATTTACTTATAGGTTGAAAAACCCCAAATTTATATCTCTAATATGAACATCCTTTTTGAACTATAGTCTCATACCAAACTGCTCACTTGATATTTCCTGTTAGATTTCTAATAGTCATTTTAACTTCATAGGTTTTGAACTGAACTCTTGATTCCTCCATCCATTCCATCACTACCACTAACCCTGCTCCATCATGGTCTTCTCCACTTAAGTAAATTACAAGTTCATTTTTCTTGTTCAGGCCCCAAATCCTGGATTCATTAGCAAGGAGGTCTCTTCACCGGTATAGAGCTCAGGATGATACAACCAGACATGTCCAAAACAATCACAAAGGAAATCTAATTGTTGATATTTCATAGGCTCTTCAGGATATGCTAAGGACATTCCAGGTAGGTAGCCAGGGGTGCTGCTGCCCCAGTTAACCCAAGGAACAAGCCAGAACCTTGACTCTCTTCCTTCCTTTGTAGGTTGCATGCAATTCTTTTGGCAAAACCCATTGGTTCTAGCTTTAAATTATACTGGAATCAAATCACTTATCAGTTCCAAATACCATCAGAGCAGAAGACTATTCCTTGATAACCCTCTCTAAAACATGACCTTTCCTATCTCACCCTTCATTTCCTTGCTCGACCTTAATATTCTTAACACCATCTATCACTACTGACATCTTATACACCTGTTTCTTTTCTAAATCCTGTAAGCTCTATGATTACAGAGAAGTGGCTGGTACATAACAGGGGTCTATCGTTAGTCTATCTCTACTCCAATTCACCCTTTTCTGACAGTAGAATGCTTCTAAAGCACTGTTTTGATCATGTTAACATCAACGACAATCTTTCAACTCCATTTTAGATGACATCTTCTTTTTTTTTTATCTTTCTGGGCAAATATGATCACTCTCTTTTTAGAACAATTATTTTTAGATCTCTATTATAGCATGATAGATAATAGTATACACCCTAGAGTAAGACTGAGCTAGTTTTAAAACCAGGCTGTGCCACTTATTAGTTTATTAGGGTAAATTATTTCTAACCTGGGCCTCTTTAGATTCATTATTTGTAAAATGGAAGCCATACTAGTACCTGCCTAATTAGGGCTATCGTGAAGACTAAATGAAATTACAATGAATTTAAATGAATTTAGCAAATTCCTGTCACATGGTGAATACGCAACAAATTTTCATTCTTATTATTTTCATTATTTTTTAGTATCTTACCCCATTAGATTTTAGACTTCAAGAAGGCAAATATACTGTCTTATTTATTTTTAATATTGCAAAAAATATTTGATGAAGTAACTAAAGAATAAAGAAAATTAGATTTATAAAATTAAAAATAAAGTAGCTGGTACCTGTTTATCTGTATTTCTGAAGCACCATAAACCAAAGAACTTTTGGGTGATATTTATTTAAACCATGCTATAAAATTGGGAAAGTTTTAGTTTTTTTCCAGATTTCTACTGTGAAATGATATGAAATTAAAATGAAAACAATCTACTGCCATCTACTGATAATTCATTAGAATTTCATAAATCAGGCAAACACACTTTAAAGACAAGACTGTCTTTTCAATCATGTGTTTTTAAGGAAAATTAGAACAGTCATCCAAAAAGAATCAACTAATTAATTAACTCAAAATTTATTGTATACTTGTGTACTGTGTCTTAAGATCCTCTAAAACTAGGGATTTCTCCCTTCTTTGGACAGACAATGAGATTGAAGTTTTAGGACACTGAAAAAGAAAGAAACCAAAGTGTTTTACTGTTCCTTACCTTCCTATCCAATATAATACAGGCAACATTCACATATTATCAATGTTGCTTCTAGCTTTCCACCAAAAGAGAAATTCTCTGAATGTGTAGATAGTACCAAACCACAAAGACATCTCTTGTTTTGGACTGTGGACATAGAGGGGTTGTTCTTCAGCTCAAATCTAAGCTTTAAATGATGCCTGGGCAACTATTCCAGAAGATTACTGCCTCTAGGACAGAAATTATAGACCTTTGGTGAAGTCTAGTCATAACCTATCTGCTTGTATCATTTAGGACACTATGGGGTAAGATCTTTCTTTTATTTTTTTCTCTCTAAACAAGTAACTATGATTTCTAAACTAAGAGGAACTTTCTAGTAGGTTAAATCATAGCCCCCAAAATATATGTCCACTTCCTAACCCCTAGGACCTATAATTGTGACCTTAATTGAAATAGGGTCTTTGCTTATATAATTTGGGTAAGGATTTTGAGATGAGATCATCTTGGATTTAGGGTAGACCATAAAGTCAATGACAAGTGAGAGACAGAACACGCAAATAGACAATAGCCAGAACATATATAAAAACAGAATTGTGACCCATAACCTGCAGCAACCAAGACAGGAAATCAACCCACTACCTGTAGTAACCAATCTAGGAAGCTAGCCTAGTATCTATAAATCAGACTTATAGAAAATCAGACTACTATCTCCACTAACAATTCAGAAAGCCAAACTATAACAACTGGGCCCGAATGGCCAGTTCTTGATTAATAACTGACAGATTCCCTAATTTTTGTCCCCACTTCCAACTTGGGACCAATAAGAGAGAGCAAAATATGTATGTCTAACTAATCACATAGAATGCCTCACTTCTAGTTAAACTGTCTGTAGCTTTCCCATGCCAACAGCTTCTAATCAAGGTATACCCACTTCTCGACCTGCATCTGACTCTGCAAAAATGCATTAGCTGGTGGCTGACTCCCTTGAAAGCTCTGAATAAATATCCTTTGCTTGTTCTCATTTGATTGATCTTCATTTATTTCCACACAAGTCCTTATAAGAGAAAGGCAGAGAAATATTTGAGATGCAGACACAAATAGAAGATGACCAGATGAAGACAGAGGCATGGAGCCTCATGTCATGTCACCCCTAGCTGAAAAACGCCTGGAGCCACCAAAAGCTGTAAGAGTTAAGGGAACAATAAAAAGGTGAAAGGTGGTTCAGTGCCCGTAGCATAGTGGTTACTGCGCCAGCCATATACATGGAAGCCAGCCGGTTTGAACCCGGCCCAGGACAGCTAAACAATGACAACTGCAACAAAAAATAGCTGGGCATTGTGGCAGGTGTCTGTGGTCTCAGCTACTTGGGAGGCTAAGGCAAGATAATCTCTTAAACCCAAGCTTGAGGTTGCTGTGAGCTGTGATACCAGCGTACTCTACAGAGGGCAACATATTGAGTTGTCTCAAAAAAACAAAAAACAAACAAACAAAAAAGGTGAAAGGTCTTGTCAACATCTGAGTTTCATAATCTGGCCTCCATAACTGTGAGAACAGATTTTTGTTGTTTAAAGTCACCAATTTAGTCATAATTTGTTATGGCAGCCCTGGGAAACTAATGGAAGCTTTTCACAAAGAAATCTGCATCTGTTACACAGCCTTTTGTGGAAAGACCCATAAACCTTAGCAACTGTTCAAGTTTTTAAAAGTTCCACGTGTTCTGATGAGATCTGTGTGGTACTATAAGAATGGAGATGATCCCAGTGGTTCTCTATCTCTGCTCTCAAAATGCTCTTAAAGTCTCCTTGCAAGAAAAAGACACATAATCAAATGGAGCAGCACAGTAGATGCTCTTTTAGCCCATCTATATTTAACCTCTAACCAATTGACCCATTCTATTTCCTTTGTAAATCATAAGTGGCTAATTTCCCTATCATACTGAATGTTCAGGGCAAGGCAATTGCTCTGTAGCAAATTTGTCTATTTCTCTCCTACCAGTTGAACTGTAAAATCTTACAATGAGTTTCTTGTGTTTGTTCTCAAACTGTTTATGTCAGTTATACTTAATACTACACTTTCATAATTTATTATGTAAACCAATAAAATACCAAGGGAAATAGTTTGTTTCTTCAAAAAACTATGTTTAATATTTTAGAAAGACCCAATAAAGGTGTGTGAAATAACTGAAAAAGATTAGAAAGAATAAATCTGTATTCAGATTGCTTCACAACTGCCAGTTTAAATTATTTTCCTCTTAAAAGAATGCAATGTTGGGAAATCTTAGCTGATGGAGGTATGGCTTATGCTAGAGGTATAATATAGAACTCCAATCAGTGGACCATGTGCAAAGAAAGGCCTTGGACCTTCTCAATAGATCAACAAATGAGTATACAGTTATGTTAGGCTAAAATAGAAAGTTTTGTCATACTTATATCATATTTTAGATGATTCTCTGGTTTAAATGAATTTTTTCTTTTTATTAAAATAAACCTTATTTGGGGATAATTTACATACCATAAAGTTGATCCTTACGAAGTATACAATTCAATGTTAAACCAACTTTTTCAATTTATTGCTTGGCTATGTGTGGGGATTGCCTCTTGAATATGAACACAATGCTAAAGAAACTATTAATTCTGCTTAGTGAAGGGATGGGATTTAGGGAAGATTATGTTTGTGCTTGAAGAGTCTTAAATAATAAGCAGTTAAATAAGCAAATAAAGGGAAGGGCATCTTAAGTAGAAGGGCTAGCAAATGTAAAAGATTAAATCATGTGGCCTATCCAAAGAACAGCCCTTATTTGAGTGGCTTGGGAACAGGGAAGTTATTTTTTTCAAACCCATTTATGCATCTGAATCATCCACAGAGATTAAAACAAAACAAAAAAGCAAAGCAAAACATGCACAGGCCTGACTCCTACAGATTCTAATTCAATGTATAGCAGAGGTGGAGTCCCTGCATTCATTCTTTTAAAAAAATAAGTTCCACTTGTAGTTCTGATGTTTAGCCAAGACTGAAAACTACAGGAGTAGGGTATGTTAAAGTGGAGTGAGGTAGTGTTGGGCGATGTGGCCAGGACCAGATGGTGACAGGAAATGGTATGCAAATACAATGCAACAAACTCTTCCCTGACAGCTTCACTATTTTCAGGTATTTTCTTTCTCATTTCCTACTGCCACTGAAAACTAGATCAGTGTTTTAATTCTGCTTTGTAACTAAATGACCTCTATTTTGCTTAAGGAAATATTTTATATAAAACAGGCTCAAGGCAGAGAGTACACTTTCTAATCAGATGCACCATCTACCACTCAGGGCTCTTAAAAAATGTCCAAAAAAAAAATAGAAATTTTGATGAAAACAGTTGCCAAGGATATAGCAGAATGGGTTCCCATTCCTGGTTGGTTGCTTCACCCTCTAGTCAAGTATAAGAAGGTGCCCTCCCTCCAAGGACTTTTCTAAACGCTCAGATATCCAAGATTCTTAGATAAAGGTTCGTTAGCATTTATCTACCATTTATTGACCTAGTTATTGAATTTATTTATTGGTCTATTATTTATATGACCAACAATAGAGATTTTAAAAAGACCTCTCTTTGAATCATAACCAGTTCTACAGGAAAACTCTTTCTCTTAAGCTACAAGGCTGGATTTTTAACCCCTTTCCCATAACACCTGCCTTTCCTATAGTAGCTGCTCCATAGTTTTAAATAAATGGACATCACCCTCTTGAAGGACGGATCAGAGCTGCTAAATTGTACCTTTATCCTGACTCACGGTGTAAGCTCCTTCTACCACCCTATCAGTGGCTCAAATTTGAAAAGGGGCCGGTTTGGTGGCCTGCGCGTGTGATCCAAGCACTGCCCCTGTGATCCTAGCACTCTGGGAGGCCCAGGTGGGAGGGTCGCTTGAGCCCCAGAGGTTACAAGGGCAACAGGAAAGACCCTGCTTAAAAAAATTCTTTTAAAAATGCACAGAGGATATCTGTGCCGTCAGTACAAGTGAAGGAACTGTAATGACTGTTGGTCCAGTCAGCGAGAAAGGCAGAATCAGCAAAAAGGCAAAGGAAGAGAATCAACCAGCGTTTTTCTGGAAACAAATTAGAAAAAACCCCACAGAAAACATGTCCCCAAGGAGGCCCATTACTTGAACCCTGGACGGGGCAAGTTGCCAGAGCTAGCGTGACAGGATCCTCAGGCCTGGGCTCTGGTTATTAAACCAAGTGTCCTGACCACACTGCTGGGTCGGCGAGTCGTCCTCCAGCTATGTAAGAGCGGACGGCCAGCTGCCGGGTCCCCAGGTCCCTCCGGCCGCCGCCTCCCCGGCCGCCGCCCCTCCCCCGCCCCGCCCCGGGCTCCCGCGGCCGCGCGACGCGCTCCCGGCCTGGTCTGCCCTCTCCTGCCAGCTGACCCGTCCGGCTCCGGCCAGACGGCCCTTGCGCGGCTGTGGTTCCCGTTCCTCTTCCCTCGGCCGGACTGCGGGCTCGGCGGGCCTCCCAGACCCGGAACTGCTGAGGCAGCGGCGGGCGCGCGGCGCTTGACTCATCCCGGGCTTCCCCGCGCTCGCGCCCGGCAGCGGCGTCCGCACGCACCGCGCCCGCTGCCCGGCAGCCTCCCGCGCTCCCTGCCGCCGGCAGTCGGGTCTCCACACGGAGCCCAGGTCCGTGCCATGCGGGGGCTCCCGGCGGCAGCGGGAAGGTAGGTGAGGTGAGGTGAGGTGGGACGGGGGCAGTCGGGACGCGCTCATCCCGCCGCGGCTCGGGTTTGTTGAGGCGCGGGGCGGGGGTGGGGACGGCAGGTCGTCACCGAAATCGCGCAGAGAGGCTGGGAGGCAGGAATCCGCCGCTGGTGTGCGTCTGTCCCTCAGAGAGTCCCGGGGGCGGAGAGTGGCCAGTACAGGGGCCAGGGCAGGTGCGGAGCTGCAGCCTGTTCCCTGCTGAGCCGAGCGCGGGTTGGAGGAACCGGGACCCAGCGGGAACAGTGTGTGGAAATTCACAGTGCACTGGGAGGAGGGCCGTCACCAGCTCAGATCTGCAAATGAACTTTAGAGGGAGTGGAGGTTAGTAGAGGCTGCGGGGGGAAACCGTTCTGGACTGAGCGTGTCACCTTAGGGAGTCACCTTAGAAAGACCCAGACCCTGAGGGCTGGGCTGCAGGTGAGCGAATCTGCGCGGGGAGAATGAATATCACAGTAGGTAGGAAGCCCCTGTACTCCAGATCGCAGTGGCTTTTGTGTCGATAGCTAAGTGAGGAGTCCTGTGTAAATCCTGGAGGGAAATCTAGGAGCCTTCTCAGCTGTTAACTCTTTAAAACGGGCTTTTCAACTGCGTTTCCGTTTAATCTCTTGAACTTAAGTCCCAGCATATAAAGACACGTGACCTAATATGAGTGTCACGTCAGGATTCAAACGATATACCACACAGGTTGACACCCTGTAATTAAAAAGACGACTTTAAGTCAAGAAGTAATTCCCCAGTTAAAATTTGCTGTGTAAACAGAACAGAGCAATTGTTGTTCTGCTGGAAAGATGTTCCAATATCTTCACAGTAAGAATTAACATGTGGCTTTATTTTAATTGTCATAGTTCTCTTATGACAAATAGTGGACTAGTTTTTCTGGGAGGGGAACTAGATTTACTACTTTGATTATATTTTAATTCCTTTTTTTTTTATCTCCCACAAATTTCTGTTGTAAATATAAGAAGATTGATATCATTTTGTACTTAAGCTATTTTTCTTTGCAGGTGATTTATTTGGCTCAGAAGTCTTTAAAGGATGGCAGAAGCAGTTTTGATTGATCTCTCTGGTTTGAAGTTGAACTCTCAAAAGAACTGCCATCAGGCATTGAATGCTGTCCAGTACCACCATGCTGCCAAGGCCAAGTTCCTTTGTATAATGTGTTGTGGTAACATCAGCTGTGAAAGGGACAGTAAACATGATAATTGTGAGTTAGAAACAAACAATGGATTATCAGCCCTCTTGGGAGAATTTGAGACTGTTAGCAATCCCAGCATGGCTGCCTCTTTGTATATCTTTAAACAAAAAATAGATGAAAGAAATCTGAGCAGCATTAAAGTAATTGTACCTAGGCACAGAAAAACATTAATGAAAGCTTTCATTGATCAACTCTTCACTGATGTTTACAATTTTGAATTTGAAGACTTACAAGTCACTTTGGGGGGAGGCCTTTTGAAACAATCCATTGAAATAAAGGTAATCACAGCTCAAGAACGGGAAGAAATCCAGAGTGAAATAGAAACATATTTGAGAAGTCTGCCCGCACTGAATGGGGAATTAACTATTATCACTTCTCCTTTGATCCCAGGTATATAAAACGCTATTTGTTGTTTTATTACGTGCATGAAGATCCAGCCTTTCTTTAGAGGTTGTTCACCTCTTTTCTTCTTCCTTTCTTTTATTGACTGTGGTGGGCTTGTTGCTTATTAGAATCAGTTGTAACATGGTGTGTCATGGATGGCCTTGTGGTATCAGGGGTGTTAAGGGATAACTCCTTCAAAGCCACCCTAAACAAAAAATTTGCCTTATGCAAATTAACCTTTAAGACAAACCTCCAGCCTTCATTTATAGTGAGATCTATGACCCTGAAAGACTACTTAGAACTCTGTAACTTCATCTCATTGGCACTTTGATAGAAGAGTGAAATTTAAAGTAGTCAATCTTATTTCTTGGTTAAACAATATTTATTGTGAGCTATATGCTGTTGGGTATAACGGCATGGGACAGATGGACAGAATATACCGTTGAAGAGGAATAATTCCATAGGGAAGGTAAAACAAACACAAAGCAGACTCGAGTAAGCTCATCTCAAGGTACCAAATGCTGTTGAAGCCAGATAAAGAGCAGGTAAGTGGTCAGGGAAGGTCTAATTGAGGCACTGGGTTTTGTAATGCTTTGTAGTCTTGTATAGCATCTTTTTAATCTTTACTATTTATCTTCAACAGATATTTTTATACATGGATTTACTACAAGAACAGGTGGAATATCTTATATACCAACTCTTAGCTCATTCAATCTCTTTAGTAGTTCCAAACGGAGAGATCCCAAGGTAGTTGTTCAAGAAAATCTGCGTAGGTTGGCAAATACTGCAGGATTTAATATGGAGAAATTTTACCGAATAAAGGTAAAATTTTGCTTTGTGTTTTGGAAGACCTAAAGTACATTTTTGACTCTGCTAGTAGTTACATGGACGTTAGTTAGTAAGCTATTTATGGGGGATTGATTTTTTTCCGTAACCAACATTATGACAAAATGATGTTGAATGAAATGACATTATTCAAGGATCTGCGATATTTTTCATCTGGATTCCTCAATTCTGAAAGTACAGTTAATTCTTAAGAGTAGTGGTAGGGTACCACTGCCCTTTCTGATTAAAATGGAGGGTAAGTAAATGGTGGGAGAGAAAGAACATTATTTCCAAAATCAACACTAAGAGGAACTAGAGTCATAATAGATGACGTGTCTTGTTCTTTACAGAATTCTAGCCTTCCTTGAGTCTAGGAAAAGTAAAATTATTAACTTGGTAATTAACTTTCTTTAACAGGAAAGTTAAATTTCTACTTTGTGGAAAGTGCTACAAGTAAAGATTTATCCATCTATAGTGGGAAGTGTTCCCGATCCAACTATATTGAATTTTATGTTAAAGCCTACTTTTCTTTGAATAAAATATGCAGAGTTCATATACCACAAGATTAAAAAGTTAAGTAAATTTGATATTTTACTATATACAGAAGTGGTATATTTAATGAATATCAGTAATCTTACACTGATTAATGATTTTGTACTAAAATGAATGCTTTCAAAAAGCTTATGGTAAGAGAAATTCCCTTTTCAAAACACTTTCACTGAACATTTTTACATCTTTACCATCAATTAGACTGATCATGCCAGTGATGTCTGGATTATGGGAAGGAAGGAGCCTGAATCTTATGATGGAATAACCACAAATCAGAAAGGCGTCACAGTAGCGGCTCTTGGTGCTGATTGTATACCGATAGTTTTTGCAGATCCTGTCAAAAAAGCATGTGGAGTTGCTCACTCTGGTAAGTATGGTAAATTAAGCATTGAGAATTTTACTAGTTTTATAGTATAGGAAAAATAGTTTCTGGTGCAGTTGACAAACAGTTAATTACATTACATAGTAATAAATGGAATGATGATGTGCGGCCAGCATACTCTTATTATAGGGGCTGATAAAAGGAGCATCCAAGTCAAATTATGTCAATCATAGTAGAATTTTCAAAGGAGGTAGTATCTAGGTTGATTGCTGAGGAATTTGTTGGATTTGGCTAGGTACCAGTATTTCTCAGCAAGGGTACTATTAACATTTTGGCCAAGTTAATCTTACATTATAGATTAAGTATTTTTGACCTTTTAAATTCTTAATGTCAGTAGCACCTCCAGTTATAGTAATAACCAAAACAAACAAACCAAACTACAACAAAAACACCTCCATGCTTTTCAGAATACTTTCTAGGGTAGAGGTATTGCTTCTGCTTGAGAATTCTTAAAGTTCAGGCATCAGGAAATAGGAATGTTAGGCACATTGCAGGATGGTGTTCATACAGAGGAACAGCATGTATAAGGAGGCAAGAAAAAAGCAAGATGTTTTGAAAACTGCATTTAGTTTAACTTATTAGTCAGTGCATTTAATTGTAACTATTCTCTGAAGTTAAGAGCAAAGAAATATTTTTCAAATCTATATATTGTGTTAATTGAGGTTATGGAATTTTGTTTTCTGAAGGTCTTTTAAAGTAGTATTTACATTATCCAGTGGTTATGATTCTATGTGAAACTAGGGACATTCTTTAGAATTTCCTTCTATTTGTAAGTCTGTTACTACTTTCCTTTTGTTTTTTCTTCTGATTAGCTGGAGTAATGGAATTGCATAAGAATTCAAGTTTAATATGTGACATTGTCAAAAAGTTATTTAAAACTTTGGTCTTAACTCTTGGATATAAACGAGGAATATTTGTTACTTCTTAGGCTTTTAAACATTTAGTTTTAAAATAGCCAAGATAAAGCAGTCAAAATGAAGATATAAGTGTGCATTTTTAAGTCATTTATAAATTAACCTGGAAATAGACATTGTATACTTATATTTTATCATAGACATATAAAAAGTGTAAAGTCTTGTGGGACTAATTTAATAAAAATCCTTTAACCAGATGTGTACATATGCATAAGCCTTTACTGTATGAAAAAATACCAAATAGAGGGGAGTGGGATGAATTATAGATGAGAGGGTAATTAAGGAAGATCTCTGAGGAAGAGAGCTGCTCTTATTCTATAGAAACGCCCAGACAATATTTCTTAGTTCAAAATATTAGTTCAAAATACCTATACCTAGTTGCTTTCCTGTAAACATCACTTCCTGCATATTCATAGGTGCCTGTAAATCATTGTGTCAAAAACGCAATATTTTTCTCCTAAAGCCTTCTCCACCACATAGGTTTCCTATTTTGATATTTAATATCCCATTCACTTACAGATCCATCTAGAAATACGATCTTTTCATTCTGTTCTTCCTATAACCACATACTCATTGGTTTACCAGTGGTGGTTGGACCTGTAACCTGAGTACTTCTTGTTTTGGTTATCTCTTCCATTTATCTGGAAAAATTGATCTCTTTACCTTAGTGCCCAGCTTTAGAAGGGAATATGTGTGGAGTGCTCAGGGAAGGAGTAAGGAGACTAGTTATTAGCCACCCCAGATCAGCTGAATCAAACTCAGATATGGAGAATAAAGGAGAAATGCAATATTCTTAGCTTTATGTCCTTGGCAACTAGATGGGAGCAGGAGTAAAGAAATGGTTTTATCATTGAACTCATGGGATCGAATACAGAGAAGACAAAACTGGTAAGAGAATGATAGTTTGGGCAAATGGGAAGGATGTGAAAGGGAATTATTGATTGAAACATAATAGATATATTTTAGGGTAAAAAGTGAGGGAGAAATGAAAACTACAAAACATTATTGAAAGAAATTTAAAGATGCATAAATAAATGAATAGAAATCTCACATTAATGGATTAAAAATTAGTGATATACAAATCAAAACCACTATGAGATATTACCCTCAAATACATTAGGATGGCTAATATATCCAGAAAATAACAAGTGTTATTGAGGAAGAAGAGAAATTTGAACAGTAGTACACTGGTGTTGGGAATGTGAAATAGTGTGGCCACTATAGAAAACAATATGGTGATGACACAATGATTTATGAATAGAATTACCATGTGATCCAGCAACTCCCTTTCTGGGTATATATCCAGAAGAATTAAAAGCAGAAATTCAAAGAGATATTTGCATACCCATGTTGGTAAGAACATTGTCAACATAAGAATAGCTAAAAAGTGGGAACAACCTAAGTGTCCATTGCTAGATGAATGGATAAGCAAAATGTAGTATGTACATATAATGTGTTCAGCCTTAAAAAAGCAGGAAATTCTGACACGTGCTACAATACAGATAAATTTTGAGGACAGTAGGATAAATTAAATAAGTCATTCACAAAAAAATACTGTGCTGGTTTCCCTTATTAGAGGTGCCTAGAGTGACTGTAAGAACTGGTAGAAGAATGGTAGTTGCCAGAGGCTTGGAAAACGAGAAACAGGGATTTATTGTTTAATGTTTATAGAGTTTTAATTTTATAAGATGAAAACTTTCTAGAGATTGGTTGTACCATTTTATAAACAATATGAATTTAACACATACTGATCTGTACTCTTAAGACAATAAAAATGGTAAATTTTCTGTTTTTTTACCACAATTTTTTAAAATCTAAAAGTAAGAGAGAACACTAAGAAGCTGTACTCCCAGAGGAAGCTAAAGGTACTATAGGACACTTTTAAACGGAAGAGAAAGGAAACGCCTATTAAATGTTTCTTCTGTGCTAGGTGCTTTGTTTTATAGGGTATCTAATTTAAAAGCCAGACTATAATGTAATAACTTTGTAGTTCATTTATTATTCTGGACTTTGAAAAATATGCAAACTAAATCTGTTCATTTTTAGCTTAGACATAAATTCAGGCAAAATATTATTATATTTTAGTTTTCCTTATATCTTTTTCTTCCTGTTTACCAGGTTGGAAAGGTACTTTGTTAGGTGTTGCTATGGCTACAGTGAATGCTATGATAGCAGAATATGGCTGCAGTTTGGAAGACATTGTTGTGGTACTTGGACCATCAGTAGGACCTTGCTGTTTTACTCTTCCAAAGGAATCAGCAAAGGTGTTTCATAATATTCATCCTGCGTGTGTACGACTATTTGACTTACCAGATCCCTATGTTGACATCCGTAAAGCTACCAGGTATGTTTGCTTTCATACTGGAACTGCAAGTTCAGTTACTATTATTTCTCAATGAAAAATATTTTAGAAAACAATTAGTAATGTTAAGAAAAATTCAGGTGGCTATTAATTAAGTAGCTGTCATATATTTGTACACAAAAACTTATTTTAAATATGAATTTTATTTTCATTTAAATTTGAATAACAGAAATTTTGCTGTCTGGCATCTCTAATTGATTTAAAAGTGAAGGAAGGAACACTGGCATTTAGATTTAAGAGATCTAATTAAACTTCAGAAAAGGTGACATAACTTTATAACCATTTTTCTGCTAAATTCTCCAAAATGTAATAAACTATCAGGAAGCTGATATTTTGGAATTCTTCTTTTTTTTTTTTTAAATTTGTTTATTTATTTTTATTATTAAATCATAGCTGTGTACATTAGTGCAATCACCTGTACCCATTGGAATTATTCTCTAATTTACTAAGGAATATATTTATTAGGAAAATATTAGATAATATAAACAGTCAAAATCAAGTTTTTTATAGTCCCTTGCATTTTTTAATCTGTAAGTTTTGCTATGAATATCTGTTGAAAATTATTTGTCATTACTACCAAGGAAAATTGATGTTTGATTTAAATCCTATTTCTATTCCAGTAGCAAAATCTTACCCAGATTCTGCCTCAGAAAGTGGAAATGTTGAAATTGATTCTTAAGTGTGACTTATTTAAGTCGGAATCCGACATCACTAATTTGTAGTATTATTTCATATCATAAAGTATTTATGGAAAAGCAAGTTTTCTATGGAAAAAAATGGTGAATAGAAGAAAATAAGATGGAAAACCAGATGACTAAAAAGTACATTTTTTCTGAACCAAATGAATTTTGTCTGGTATTCTGGTAACTTTAGAATTTTTTAAATAAATCCTTGATTTTTATTATAAAATTATGTATCCAGATCATGTCTTCAGGACAACATGGAAGACTGTGCAGTTTATCTATGAACTTAGGTGATCAATGGTGATAAAATCCACCTTTTTCTAACTAGTCCATGTTCTGTTAAGTGGATAACAATTTACATTGTTCCAAGATCTTTCCCAGAACTCTTTTTATACCGGTATTCATACCTTTTTCTTATTGCCTTGACTATTGGTAAGATAAACTTATTTTTTTTTTAATCTTTATCCTAAGGATTCTTCTAGAACGGGGAGGAATTCGTCCACAGAATATTCAGGACCAGAACCAAGACCTTAACCTCTGTACAGCCTGTCATCCTGACAAGTTTTTCTCTCATGTCCGAGATGGCCTTAATTTTGGTACACAGATTGGGTTCATTTCAATTAGAGAATGAGGTACCGTTGGTTTTCTTTTTTCTTTCTAGTTTTTCTCGGTCTCTTGTCCCTGTCCACCCCCTCTCTCCTTTTTCCTCTTTCAGCCTTTCTATTTAAAAAATAGTTCATTATATTTAACTTTACTCCTTTATTCATATAGGAAGAGTTACGTTTTATTTTTTTAGCAATGTAATAGTGGTAGAAAAGTTTATTTTCAGTAACATACTCTATTATAAAGAATAGCCATGGCATATTCCAATTAATGAAGAATAATCAGGGAGGCTTATGTTACAGGTATGGAAATAAAATAATTTACTCTTTAAAAAGCCCTCTACTTATGTCCCATGTGTTCTTTATCTCTGTTACGTGTTTGATGTCTGTATATTTCCTATGATACCATCTTTTTACCTTTCATATTTTTATTTTTGAGAAGAAATCTTTGCATACAGACTCTAAATTCTAGAATATTAAGTATATAGAGAGATATATTTGTACACACACACACACACACACACACACACACACAGAGTACATACTATATACAAACTTGTTTGGTTTTTAATTATCTTTCCAACTGACTATCTGTAGTTGGAGTTTATCAAATTTTTCTTTAAAGGGCCAGATAGTAAATATTTTAGGCTTTGTGGGACATAACAGTATTTGTCTTCGCTACTCAACTCTGACCTTGTAGAGCAAAAGCAGACACTAATACTACAGAAGTGAATGTCTGTGTTCCAGTAAAACTTTACGTACAAAAAAAACAAGATGAGTGACTACATTTGGCTCATAGGCTATAGTTTGCTGACACCTGAACCATAGTCATAGAGTAAGATTGAGTATAATTTCATTAAAATAGTGTTAATAAAAGATTTTTTTTAAATCTATAGGTAAAGTTTATCTATTTTGATAAAGTTAACATTCACTTGGGTTTTTTCTGAAATTTCAGAATATTAGAGGATATACATTTTGTTTACATACTTTGTTTTTGTGCAGATTGAGTTGAAGTTATACATGTAAGTGTGCCCTTTTCCAAGTTAGTGTGCACTGTGCCCAATAGCTATGAAGTTACCACTCCCTCCTGCTTGATTTTCACTGAAGTTTATTCCCATATGTGCACTTAAGTGTTGATCAATTAGTTCCAGTTTGAAATTGAGTTACATGTGTTTGTTTCTCCATTCTTGTGATGTTTCCTTTAGAAGAATGGTTTCCAGTTCTCTCCAGGTTGTCCAAAAAGAGACTAGATCACAATTTTTTTGATGGCAGAGTAGTACTCGATAGCATGCATATACCACATTTTATTTTATTTTTTTTTAATTTTTAATTTTGTTACTTCAAATTAATATGAAGATGCACAAGTTACATTGTTTTCAATTCTAAGATAAAGTTCAAGGTGTACTTGAGCTCTTCACCCAAAGGGCATGCTGAATACCCTCATGTGCACATTAGGTGAGATCCTGCCAGTTGGCCTTTTTTCCCCCCCATCTCCTTTCCCTTCTCTCCCCTACCCCTTGCTAGACTATATTTGTGTTTTTTTCTTTCATGTGAGTGCGTAATTGTTTATATATTGGTTTCATATTAGTATTGAGTACATTGGACGCTTTTTTTTTCCATTCTTGACATACTTTACTAAAAAGAATGTGTTTCAATTCCATTCATGTATTGGTGGGCACTTGGGTTGTTTCCATGTCTTCGCATTTGTGAATTGTGCTGCTGTAAACATTCAAGTGCAGGTGTCCTTTTCATAAAATGACCTTTTTTCCTTTGGGTATACACCCAGCAGTGGGATTGCTGGATCAAATTATAGTCTACCTTCAGTTATTTGAGATATCTCCACATAATTTTCCATTGAGGTGGCACTAGTTTGTAATCCCACCAACAGTGTATAAGAGTTTCTTTTCTCTCTGCATCCACACCAGCATCACTTGTTTTGGGACTTTTTAATACGAGCCATTCTCATTGTAGTTAGGTAATATCTTGTGGCTTTGATTTGCATTTTCCCAATGGTTAGAGACATTGAGTTTTTTTTTTTTTTTGAGACAGAGCCTTACTATGTTGCCCTCAATAGAGTGCTATAGCATCACAGCTGATAGCAACCTCAAACTCGTGGACTTAAGCAAGTCTCTTGCTTCAGCCTCACAAGTAGCTGGGACTATAGGTGCCCGCCACAATGCCCAGCTATTTTTTGTTGCAGTTGTCGTTGTTTAGCTGGCCCAGGCGGGGTTCAAACCTGCCATGTCAGTGTATGTGGCTAGCGCCATAACCACTGTGCTGCAGGTACCCAGCTGTTGAGATTTTTTTATGAGTTTGTTAGCCATTAGTATAGCTTCATTTGAAAACTTTCTGTTCATGTTTTTTGTCCATTTTTAATGGGGTTGTTTGATTGTTTCTTGCTGATTTGCTTGAGTTCTTTATAGATTCTGGTTATTAGTCCTTTATTAGATGTGTAACATGAATATTATCTTTCATTCTGTGGGTTGTCTGTTTGCTATTTTGAGTATGTCCTTAACAGTAGAGAAACCTTTTAATGGTTTTATTAGAATTATACAAAAATATTTTATGATAATGATTTAGCACTACCCCGTTAGCATATACCTGTGTGTATTTTCAGTTTTTACAATGTCTTTAGCTCTTCAGTACACAAAACACTTTAATAGACTTCATGGTTCTTACCTTGATATTCTAATAGCACTAATAAAGGCCTCATATTTGCTTTCTGTGTATTTTACAGATGCTTGACTGGATTCTTGCTATAATGTTTCCTGCCTCCTTCCAAAATGCAAGAGAGAAATTTAGCTGTTTGATTTATTTAAAATCAAAAGGATTACATTGGATAATTCATCTTTAGGGTATATTTTTACTACTATCCAAAGCCAAATTATTTTCATTTAATTCTAATAATAACTGACAGAATCAATATGATACAGTTTTACAGTATATATTTTACATTAATGAAGACTATTTTTAAGGTTTGTTCTTTTTATTACATAATCAGGAACAGGTTTGTTCTGTTCAGTATTTATTGAATATCCTGTGTTTGTCAGGCATTTTGTTAGGCATAGATGAATCAAAATGAATGACTTTTTCCCGTTGAATCTAATGTAGTGGAAGAGACAAATACTTCTACAACTTTAATTTTAATAGCAGCGGAAGATTACAGAAGGAGTAGGAGTTAATTTTACCCAGAAGGCAGGGTAAAGAAGTTATTACAGAGAAAATCCCATATCAAATGGGCCCAAAAGATTTATAGGCTTTTTACAGATGAGAAACAACCGTAATAGGTAGAGGGAATGCTATGAATTAAGGCATGAAATTTTGAAGTGCATAACATGTTCTAGAGAAAGAAAGGTATAGGCAGGAGTTAGGACGAGAAAAACAGGTTGGAAACAGATCAGTAAAGGGCTTAAATGCCACTTCAAAGAGTTTGGAGTTTATTTTCCAGGCAATGAGTAGGCATAAAATAGAGAAGAAGGGGAGTATATTCATTTCCCTGACATCATATTTAACAGGATGGGTTGAAATTGTGTGGATCAAAGCAGAAAGATTACATAAGAGGTGGTCAAAATATTTCAAAAAAGAAATATAATGAAGATCCAGCGAAGGCCATGAAAGTTAAAATGGAGAAGAAAGGAAGTGGATTAGAGAGATATTTCAGAGGTAGAATTAATAATCCTATTACTAGATAATAGAAGTCAAAGGTAAAGAAGAGTGGAGACGTCATTGATGACTGTAAGATTTCCGCTTGGCTAATTGCCTATGGTGCGCAATAAAGAGAAGAGGAGGAGATTTGAGATAAGGGAGAAGGATAATGAGTTCCACTTTGCAAAGAATGAAGTGCATTCAGGTGGAAATATTTGGCCAATAATTAGAAATACAGACCAAGAAATTAGCGTGAGACAAAGTCACAGATTTGGAAGTTGGCAATGCAGATATTACGCTTTCTTCTATTGGAGCAGGCTGGATAATTTAGGCAGAAATTACAGTAAGAAAAGAAAATTAGAGTAAGAGAAAAGAAAATCTAAGTGCAAAACTATGTAACACCTGCATTTGAAGAATAAGCTGACCTAGTAAAAGAAAATTAGTCAATTGAAGAATAAAATAGGACATAGTCATTCTGCAGAAGTTAGCACAAGTGTAGGAAGTATTCAAAAAGAAATCTTCAGGAATAAAATAAAATGAGAACTGAAAGGAAACTAGTGGCTTTAACCATATTGACACTGTTCTTATTCAGTGGTGGCAGAGTCAGATTTCAGTGCATTGAGGACCATATCTTGAAGGAAGCAGGTGGGTTTTTTTTGTTTTTTGATTTTTTGATGAATGGTTTTGAGTATGTTTGTAGGCTAAAAAGGAGAGTTAAGCTACTTTTCATTTAGGAAAAATGGTATATATTTTTAAATGTCAGTTGCACATTGCATCTTGAAAATTTCTTAGTTCATACATATGTACATACATTTCCTATTTGTATATGTAATAGAATAACAGCAAATAACTTTTTTTTTTTTTTTTTTGATATTTACAAAGGACTTTCATGTATCTTATCTCACGTTACCTTTACAGGTACTCTGAAAAACTTAGGTCAGGTGTTACCTCTTTTTTCAGATGAGAAAATTGAGCCTCACTGAGGTGGAATTCACATAACTTGTGATAAAGTAATATTTGAACACATGTTGTGACTCCAGATCTCCTTTCAGATTTTACAGTTAATAAAAACTATTTAAATTATATTTTTATTTTTTACTTTTTGTTAAGGTCATTTATTCATATGTTCAGTTAGAATTTTATTGAGGTACTGGGATAAGTTAAGAAAATATAATTGTAGTCCTCAAGATGTTTAATATCCAGTGAGAAGTGACAGTCAGTAAACAAAAAATTTCAGTAGTGTATGTGTTGTGAGGTTGCTACCATCTATTACCTTGTTTAGTTTAATTTTTAGTATTCCATAGCTCAGAGTGAAATTTAAATATGTCATTTCTTTCAGTTCAGGGAAGGCATTAAACACAGCATAGGATAGAAATTTTGAACTCATACAAAATACTGTTTTTTCCATGATAACAATAAAGATTAAAGAATAATTTCATACATTAAGAAAGATCAGTAATTTTCTGATTCTCTAACTGTGCATTATTTTGTTTGAAGTTCACAAATTTACAGAATATTAGGCAGCTATATTACTCTTTATGTACCACAACATACTAAGACAAAATAATTTTTTTTCATTATTTATGATTTTTGATTATTTGTGCTAAAGTTTATAATAAAAAACTATCTCATTATTTCACTAAGTGAAAAGTATTGACTTAGTAACTCAGAAATAGAACTACTGGGTTATTAAATAATCATGTCTTATTACTTCTACAACACACCTGTCACTCTCAAGCATTTGTATATGGGGTTTTTGGAATATAAGAATGATTTCTAGTAAGTTTTGTTTTTATAAGCTAAGCCACTACTACTAACTGCACATAGGAAATATTCTTTGCTATTTTATTAATAAGAGGCAATAAGTTCATAAATGAGTGTTAGTGACATGACTTTTTGGAAGTAATACTTATCAAACTAAAATTTACTGTACCATTTATCTAATTGTAATTTTAAATTAGGAAGAATAACATAGTGATTAAATATGCTATACTCTAGTGCTTTACAAAACATATGAGATGATCACACAACCAGGAGGCACTATTTCTGCAAGTAGCTCTGCTCTGTTTTTTGGTTTAAAGTTCATCTCTGTATTTACTTGTGTAAATAAAGGAGGAGGCATTTGAAGTTAGTAAATTTATTTCTCTTTAGGTACAGCATATGGTGGATCAATTAGATAAAAGCATTTAGAAATCTTTACCCACCTTGATCTCACTTCTACAAAATCTCTAGTGCCTCCTTTTTGATAAGTAGATTTATGGGAAAAATTCAAAAAAGTTTATTCTGTGTCACATGACAAAAACTTAAATACATATTCAGAAGCTGAAGGAAAAAATAATAGTGACATATGAGTTACATTATATCTCAAAGTGGGATTTGGTATTTGTTTTCACTTGGTTGTCCTAAAGTTACAATTTATCCATCTGTGTGAAAAAGTAATCTGTTATCATTTATCTGTCATTTATCTGTGTGTATTCCTGGGTCTGTGTGTATGTGCTAAGTGGAGAACAAGAGAAATAGGTGGGTGTTAAATGTGATATAATATGGCCTTTTTGCTGTAGCTAATATAAATTCACAAAAAAACCCCACATTGGATGCAGTGGAATCACTGATTTTTTTTTTTTTTTTTTTTTATGAATTGTGCAATAAAGAGTTAGAAGCATGGTACATATGTTCACTAGGTGTGTTTTTTGGGAACTGTGGTATAGAGCATGCACATTTCCATTGTAGGCAGTGTTTTAAAACTTGTGATTTTAAAGATTGAGGCAACTTCCATAAGCATTGCATTGTTCTGTGCTAGATTATTGCTTAAAGAAGAAAAAAGAAATCTGCCAGTAGTACATTTTCCAGATCAACACATTTTACCTGAACTCACAATGATTACATGTCAACTGTATTGAGACAAACTTTTCCTACTCTCTTTAGATGCATTTTCTTTGCAGAGAAGAAATGCTTACATTCCCTGTGACCTTGTACCAAGAGCCTGAGGTGACCTATGTCCCTTCTGTATTTGAAGTAGGCTTTTTGTTTTATTCTCATAAGGCTGGAGTGCCCAGTTACTCTATTTTATTAAACAATTCAAATTTCTAGCAGACTACGTAGCTCTAAATACCACCTTCCTAACCATATAAAAGGAGTACTAATTTCATGAGGAACATCCACAGAAAATATATTTGATTATGGTAACAATTGAGTTTTTAATATAATTCATTTTCTTAATTCTGCATCACACGTTGCTTTAGTTTACCTCTAACCATGCTTCCCTATTCCTTAATATTTCTTAAGCACATGTATACTTGATCTTTCATATTCACAAGGTAACTTCAGTCTTTGAATTTTCTACTTTTACACACACACACACACACGCACACGAGTTCTGACAATTCAGTTCACAAACTCATCCTAGAAAAAGTGCTATATTCCTCTTTGCTGAATATCACTATAGTCACCTTTGAAGTATTTCCCTTAGGAAGCTATGCACTGATCCCAGCACTCTTCAAAGCAGTTTTGGAACTCTATTTCAGGAGCAGCCATTAGAGCTATTGGAGTATTATCCTTCATATCCTGAATGTCACCAAAATGTCTCTCTTTCAGTATTTCCTTTATCTTCAGGTGAGGAAAAAAGTCATTGGCGGTCAGATGAGGTTAGGAGGGAGGGTGTTTCAATACAGTTGTTAACTGGCTAAAAACTCCCTCACAGACAGTTCCATGTAAATTGATGCATTGTTGTGATTCAAGAGCTATGAGTTGTCAGATGTTCAATTAAAATTTTCCTAACTAACTCTTTCTCTATCTATATTTCTTTGGTCTGCTATGCTTCTCACAGTCAGCTGATGATTTTGAAACACAGCTTTACAAATTTTTGCAGTGTTTTCATCAGTTCTGCTCATTACTGGTTTCCCTGACCTTTCTTCATCGGTGATTCTTCCCCCTTAGAAAAACAAATGGCAACTTGTTTAATACAAGTTGTTTAATACATATAAAATTACAGCTGGATAGGAGGAATAAGATTTAGTGTTCTATAGCATGGTAGGGTGACTATAATTAACAATTTATTGTATATTTTGAAGTCTCAAGGAGAGTGGATTTTGAATATTTCCAACATAAAGAAAAGATAAGTATTTGAGGTGATGGATATGCTAATTATCCTAATTTGATCTTTATATCAATATATTACAGTACTCTATGATATGTAAATTATGCATCAATTAAAAATAAAAGCAAAATATATAAAAAAAGAGAAAAACATTCTGCACTCTTCCTTAGGATACTGTCGCCTATGGAAATCATGTATATTAGAAACCAATATTTATTTTATAAAACTAATATTTTTACTCCTGTAATAATACATGTTTAGTATTTATCTTATACCTGTCCTTGGAACTTATTTACATGCTTTTAATGAAATGAACACAAACCATTTAGTCAAATCTTTATGACAGTGACCCAGAGAGTGAAGACCAAACACGTAGATATTTTTAATGAAAATTTCAACTTTTCAATAGTTTTGTTGATATTTTATAGCACAGTAGTAAAATGTTGTGTGCAGGGAAGTTTCTGTTGTTTTTTCATTTTGTTTTTGTTTTTGCTAGCTTCTATTTTTAGAATAGTTCTGGACCTTGGTTGCATAGTAGAATCAGTTGGTAAGCTATAAAAACGCTGATGTCTAAGGTACACCTCAGACCAATTAAATCAGAATCTGGGGTTGGACAAGCATCAGTGCTTTTTAAACCTTTTGGATGAGCCTAATTTTGAGGAAGACTTTTCACCAGAGCACTGCAATATCTTCAATGTTTAGTTGAATTTATTTAAATAATAGTGACATATTAAAAGTACTGCCAAGAAAGAATTTAATGTATGATGCTCTTCAAAAAGATTCTCACCAACTTTCCCCCTGAAGCTTTCACCTCAAGAAGTAGATGATAATTCAGGGGTCCAAGAAATTATTGTGGGATCCACTTCTTAACAAATTCTTTTTATGCTTGATTTCTCTCTAGAATATGTGGCTATTGCTCTCAGCCATGTCCCCTCAGCAAAGACTGAACAAGAAGAATAAACTTCTTACCTGTCCGCCAGGTCTGTGCCCAGCGGCATGGGAATGTGAATGCCCATGCTGCTGGGCACAGACCTGGCGGACAGGTGAGAAGTTTATCCTTCATTTTATGTTCTGTTATAACTTCATGGAAAAATCACTTCTCTAGTTTTCTAATCTACTCTAGAAGAAATAAAAGAGATTTACATAGAGAAAATGTATATCTGCTTTATCTTTTCTTCCCACTCCCATCTCCCATTTTGGACATATCATTTTATTTATGTAAATCTTATGGTTGGGTTCTGTGGCTCATGCCTGTAAACCTACCTCCCTGGAAGGCCATGATGGGAGGATTGCTTGAGGCCAGGAGTTGAAGACCAGAGCAACAGTTCAAGAGCAAGACCCCATCTCTACAAAACATAGAAAAATTGGCTGGGTGTGGTGCCAAGCACCCATACTCTCAGCTATTTAGGAGGCTGAGGCAAGAGGATTGATTGAGCCTAGAAGTTTGAGGTTGCAGTGCTCTACGAATGATGGCATGCACTCCAGCCTATGTGACAACAAGAGTCTATATTAAAAAAAAAAATCTTAATTCACAACTCTAAAAGGCACTTCTATTTAAAGTATGTAACAAAAAGTTGGCTTTGATAATACTCAATGATTTATTGTAGGTTTTATTTATCTGAACATTTAAGTAGACATCTCTTTCTCCCTGACTCTATGCTTTCTTTCCAAAGATGTGGGCTTGGTTGAAGATATAATTGGAATGGTATATGTCCCAGATTTCATTTGTTCAAATTCTTGATCTATCCTGATGTGGTCGGTGATGTGGAATCCCTTAAAAGCCCAGACTATGGGTGAGTGTAGCCCACTTGCCAACAGGAGAGGACCTAAGCAAGATCAGCAGCTATATTGTAAAGGTTAATGAAACTAAAAGGGTTACAAAATGAAACGAGAGAATTTCTAGAAAATAATGATAATGAAAAAAAAGTCAGTGTATGGGATATAGATGAAGCAGTGTTCTGAGGAACACTTTCTGCATTAAGTACGTTTATCAACAAAAATAAAAATAAATGAATAAAATTTTCAACTCAAAAGAATATAGAAAACAAAAATAAAAACCTAAAATTAAGCATAAAGAATTGATAGCCACAGAAAGTGATGTGTTAGAAAAAAGAAATCGATGTGTTTAAAAGCTGGTTAAAGTAATAAAAAATAGAAAAGTTATTTGTCAACCTAATTGGTTAAGGTACAAGTTCACAAAATACAAAATGACACTGGGGAAATTTTCTTTGAAACAGAGAAAATTAAAAAGCAAATTTTACTTTGTAAAATTCTATGCAAATATACTTGAAAATGCTGGAGAGATATTCACCTTCAGGTAGGTCATCTAGTAGAAAGTGTTGGTAATCAACAGAGAAAGAACAGGAGGCTCCCAAAATGTAGGAGAGGGAAGCGGCATGACCTACTTTGTGGGACTGGAGGTTTTGGGGAAGGTGCCCACATGTGGAAGGGACAGAGGAAAGATCCTCAGGGCTCCAAACTTCCCCTGAAGACATTGTAATCAAAGCTGCGGAAGGGCCTCTCCAGTACAGGAGGCTTCTGGGGTCTGAAACAGGCAGCTAACTGGAGACTGCAGTGGCATTGTTCCAGAGAGAGCACAAAGAGCTCCAGCTGGCTTCCAAACCCTGAGCACCATGGCTGGTGCCATTTCGAGCTCCCAGCCCCAGAGTGCTGCATCTACCTGGGAGTTAGATCTATTACTATCATCTTCCCCCCACCCTCACACCCCACATTGTTCCTTCCATGCTGAGGAGGGAGCAGGCCAGCTAAGTGCTCTTGCTCACCCCATAAGCAAGTGCTGTGGACCCCCAATGCCACTAGAGGGCCTGGACAAAGAGAAGTCCTCAGATCCAGCCCCTACACCTGGCATTTGGATGGCCCTACCCAGTGACAGCCGCCATAGGTCTCAGGCAGAGGACATGCCTGAGGCCCCTGTCATCTATTGCCACTGCCTGGATAGCAACATCACCACTAGAACTGGATTGAGTGAATGCCCATGCTGCTGGGCACAGACTTCCTGGCATGTGCCACTGTCCATTGTGTGCCCATGACAACCACAGGGGAAGGAGAGACACAGGACAGCAGGAGTATTAAAGGCCCATGATATATACACCCTCTACTGCCTGGCCAATCTCGTGGATTAGGACTCAAGCATACTATCCAGGGACGTCTTATTTTCATTGAGCAACAAAGTTCCCAGCAGAAGAAATCAGGTGTACCACAATGCTGTCTGTTTTGAGCTGAGAGAAGAGGTACCAAGTTAGAAGGAACCAGCATAAGAACGCTGGTAACATGAAGTAACAAACTGTTTTGATCTCCCCAAAAGGTTATGCTGGGAGAATGGGGACCAAAGACCACATTCTTGGCAAAGGAAAGCACCCCCAGAAAAAGAGGAAAACTAAAAAGTAAGCTGGGTGAGTTGGAACAAAGACAAGTCAGCTAGTTTACGTTTAAGCTAGTCATTGCTAGTAAGCTTCTTGCCTTTTCTGAAATTCTAGTCTGTTGGGGGTACAGCTTACAAATACCCCACTGGGTCTGTGAGCACTGAGGAGAATAATGGTCATAGAAGAGGCTATGAGAAGTCCTAAGAAAGATACATCTTCTGGGGCATTTCCTGCTCATTAAACAGGCAAAAGCAGACACCACTGTGGAGATTTGCATTTGCCTGGGACAGAGACCAAGAGAGCAACTCGCTGGAGCTCTGAGATATGGGCAAAAGAGCTTATATCCCTTGTAGCAGAGGAAAAGCCTCTGTGGTGGTGATGGGAGGAAAATGCCTCCCTCCCACCGATCCCTTAGAGGAGATTAACACTGGTGGCTTTTTACTCCACAGAGAACTAGTGGAGCTTAACACCTCCCTAGAAATCTGTGTGTGTGACCTCAAGCAGGAGACTCTCCCAATCCAAGGCTCAGATTTCAGATTACTGAAGGCCACCCTTAAGGTTAATTATAATAACTATAGAACTGATATGATCAATCTGAGAAACTGCTGACGTCTTTGTTCCCTCCCTCATCTTACCCTCTGGGCAAATAGACTTCAATAAAATCAGAGTGGAGCAAACACTCTGGGCCATTGCTAAAATCCCACAACAGGCAATGAACTGCTGTCTCCAACTTTTAATTCTACTCTATGTCTTGTGTCTTTATTTACCATTGCTTCTAACTCTATATTTCTTCAGTCGATCACCACCAGTTTCCACAGTTCTCAGCAGGACCCCAACAAGGTTACACAAGCTTTTCAGCAATGGACTCCAATGGAAAGCAAATTGTTGAAATGTCAGATATGGAATTCAGAGTGTGGATCACAAATAAGATCAATGAGGTTGATGAGAAAGCTGAAAACCAACACAAAGAAACAAAAAGTCAAGCTATGAAGGAAAATTAATTTAAGAGATATATAATATAAGAAAAATATATAACGGAACTTCTGGAAATGAAAGTCATTTAGAGAATTTCAAAATACAGTGGGAGGTTTAAACAACAGGCTAGATCAAGCAGAAGAAATGATTTCAGAGCTTGAAGACAAGCCCTTCAAATTAACCCAGCTAGTCAAAAGTGAAGATAAAAGAATCAAGAACAATGAACACTCTATCCAAGAAATTGGGATTATGCATAGCAAACAAATATAAGATTCATATGTATCCCTGAGAAAGAAGAAGAAAAAGCAAAAACCATGGAAAACAATTTGAGCTAATAATGGAGGAAAATTTCCCTAGTATTGCTAGAGATTTAGACCTTTAGATATAAGAAGGTCATGGAACACCTGGAAGATTCAAGGTAAATAACACATCACCAAAGCATAGTCACCAGGCTGGTGTCCATCAACCCATGAATGGATTAATAAATTGTGGTATATGTATACCATGGAATATTATGTAGCCTTAAAAAACATGGAGACTTTACCTCTTCTATGTTTATTTGGATGGAGCTGGAACATATCCTACTTAGGAAAGTATCTCAAGAATGGAGGGAAAAAGTATCCAATGTACTCAGTACTATTATGAAGCCAATTTACAATCACTTACACTTTCATATGAAGAATAGATCACAACTATGGCCCAGGATGAAGGAGGGAGTAGGTATGGGAGGGAGAGGGGAAATCAGATGGAGGGAGGGTGAATGGTGGTATCACACCTATGGTGCATATTGCAAGGGTATGTGTTGGATCTATTAAGTATAGAGTATAAATGTCTTAACACAATAATTAAGTAAATGAGGTGAGGGATATATTAACCAGTATGACGTAAGCATTCCAAATTGTATATGAAATCAGCACATTGTACCCTCTAAATGCATTAATGTATACATGATCTACCTCTTTATGATTTAATTTTAAAAAGTGATGGAGAAAATCATACAAGCTATGAGATGAAGGTATCAAATAACTTAAAAGGAAAACCCATCAGACTAATGGCAGACTTCTCAGCAAAAGCCTTGTAAGCCAGAAGGGATTGGCGTTGTCCCATTTTTAGTCTTAAATAGAATAACTGCCAGCCAAAAATTTTGTGTCCTGCAAACCCAAGTTCATAAATGAAGGGGAAATAAAGTCTTTCCGGACAAGCAAACACTGAGGGAATTTGTCACTACTATACCTGTTCTACTAGAAGTGCTTAAAAGTACTCTACACAGAAGAGCATAATCTGTATTTACCAGTGAAGAATGTCCCAAAGTTAAAATGCATAGTTTTTGTAAAACAATACACAAGAGAGAAAACAAAGCAACTAGGTAGCGATCAATATTATGACCAGAACAATATCTCACATATCCTTAGTAACATTGAGTATAAATGGTCTTAATCCCAACTTAAAAGGTACAGATTGGCTGAATGGATAAAAAAAGCAAAACTCAAAAATATACTACCTCTAAGAAACCCATTTAACTTGCAAAGATTCTCAGATTCACTGTAAAGGAGTAGAGAAAAATATTCCATGCAAAGGGAAACCGAAAGTGGGAAAGAGTAGCTATTCTTATATCAGATAAGATTCACTTTAAATCAATAATGGTAAAAAAGACAAATATGGTAATTATTAATGATAAAGGGATTGATTTGATGAGAAGATATAACAATCCTAAGTATATATACAACTAACATAGGAGCTCACAGATTCCTAAAACAAATTGTAGTAGATCTAAGGAAAGTAATAAACCTCAACTTCATAACATTTGGGGACTTCAACATTCCAATGACAGAACTAAACATCATCAAGGTAGAAAATCAACATAGATTTAAATAGGACTTTAAACAAATATACCTACCAGGCATTTACAGAACATTCTACTGAAAAAATGCAGAATACATATGCTTGTCATTAGCACATGGGACATTTTCCAAGATCAATCATATGTTAGGCCACAAAACTAGTCTTAGAAAATTCAGAAAATCAAAATCATACCATGTATCTTCTCAGCTCATAGTGCAATAAAGCTAGTGATAAATTCCAAGAGGAACTCTCAAAACTATAAAATACATGGAAATGAAACATTCTGTTGCTGAATAATTCATGGATCAATAACAAAGTCAAGATAGAAATAAAAAAAAATTTTTAAATTGAATGACAAACTTGATACAAGTTTCCTCAAACTCTGGGATACAGAAAGAGCAGTGCTAAGAGGGAAGGTCATAGCCTTAGATTCCTATATCAAAAACACAGAAAGATCACAAATTAACAACCTAATGTAACTAGAAAAAGAAAAAACCAAACCCAAAGCTAGCAGAAGAAAAGAAATAACAAAGATCAGAGTAGAATTAAATGAAGTAGAAACCAAACAGAAGAAAAACAACAAAACAAAAAGTTGGTTCTTTGAAACTTTTGAAACTGTAGCTACTGGTTTTATTTACTACTAGCTAATTTAACCAGAAATTAAAGAGAAGGGATTCAAAAAACTCCATCATATATGAAAAAGAGACATTACAACTGACACCACAGAAATAAAAATATCATCCAAGACCACTATAAAAATGTATATGTAGACAAACTAGAAAACCTAGAGGAAATGGATACATTTTTAGAAACACACAAGCTCCCCAGCTTGAATCAGGAAGTAATAGAAATCCCGAAAAGACCATTAATGAGTAACAAAATTGAAACAGAAACAAAAAAGTCATCTATTTAGGGCAGTGCCTGTGGCTCAAAGGAGTAGGGCACTGGCCCCATATGCCGGAGGTGATAGGTTCAAACCCAGCCCTACCCCCCCCCCAAAAAAAAATCTTCCATTTAAACAAAAGCTTAGGAACAGAAAGATTCTATTGGACCTTCAAAGAAGATCGGGCACCTATCCTTCTGAAACTGCTATGTAATACTGAGGAGGAATCCCCCCTAACTCATTCTAAAAACCCAGTATCATGCTGATACTAAAGCCAGGAAAGAAAACAACAACAGCAAAAAAGAAAACTACTGACCACTATCTTTCATAAACATAGATACAAAAATCTTCCACAAAATACTAACAAACTAAACCCAATAGCACCTCAAAAAGATAATTCATCGAAATCAAGTCGGCTTCATCCGGGGATGAAAGAGTAGTTCAACATATGCAAATCAATAAATGGGATTCACCACATAAACATAATTAAAAACAAAACCACATGATCACCTCAATAGATGCAGAAAAGTATTTGATAAAATCCAACACCTCTTCATGATAAAAACCCTCAACAAACCAGGCATGGAAATAACTTACCTCAAAATAAAAAAGCCATATATGACAAACAGCATCATACTGCATGGAAAATAGTGAAAAGCATTTTCCTGAAGAACTGGAATAAGGCAAGGATGTCTACTATCACCACAGCTATTGAACATAATACTGGAAGTCCTAACCCGAGTGATCAGGCAAGAGAAAGAAATAAAGGGAATCTAAATTGGGAACAAGGAGATCAGACTATCCATTTTGCCAATAATATGATCTCATATCTAGAAAACCCTAGAGATTCGACCAAAAGACTCCTCAAATTGATAAATAAGTTCACTCAAGGCTCAGGTTACAAAAATAATGTACACAAAACAGTAGGATTTCTATACACTAGTAATGGTGAAGCAGAGAGTCAAATAGAACACTCAATACCATTTACAATAGCTGCAAAGAAAATAAAATACTTGAAAATATACTTAACCAAGAACGTGAAAGATTTCTACAAGGAGAACTATAAAACACCGATGAAAGAAATCATAGCTGACACAAATAAATGCACAAACATCCCATGTTCAGGGACTGGAACCATCAACGTTGTTAAAATGTTCATAATGGCCAAATTGATTTATAGATGAATGCAATTCCCATCAAAATACCAATGCCATTTTTCACCACTTAGGAAAAAAAAATACTAAATTTCCTGTGGAAACAGAAAGGAGTGTGAATAGCCAGAACAATCCTAAGTAAAAGGAACAAATCTGGTGGCATCACTTTACTTGAATTCAAATTGTAGTACAAGGATATGGTAACCAAAACAGCATGGTATTGATAGAAAGGTAGACACGTAGACAAATAGAACAGAACAGAGACCCTAGAAATAAAGCCATATACAACTAACTGGTTTTCGATCAAGAAGGCAAAAACATACATTGGGGAAATGATGTTCAAGTCAATAAATGGTGCTGGGAAAATTGGTTAGACACATGCAGAAGAATGAAATTGGACCCTCTATCTCTCACCACATACAAAAATTAATTTAAGATGGATTGAAGACTTAAAGGTAAGACCTGAAACCATAAAAATTCTAGAAGGAAATGTAGAAAAACTCTTCTGGACATTGGGTATTGTCCCAGACAAAAAATTTATGAGTAAGACCCCAAAGCAAATATAGCAACAGCAAAAATAAATAAATAGTAAACTAAAAAGTTTCTGCACATCAAAGGAAATAATTAACAAATAGTTATAATTAAAAAAAAAATTAAACTTAGTATCTAAATATCTCTGGTTTTGAAAAAGTATACATATACATACGCTCACAGAGGGTGCCAAAAACAATATTTACATTTTAAAAAAGGAAAAAGCTGTATTAAAATTGTAATACTCAACATATACTGGTAACAGTAGATGAATATAAGTCACATTTGAGCACTTCTTATAATTGTGGAAGTTAAATCTGATTTGAATATTACAATTTTCAAACTATGGTTTTTTCCTTTCTTAAAATGTGTACTCATATTTTTGCAACCTCTATATATATATACATCCAATTTTCTTTGTTAAAGCAGAAGATGAACACTGTCAATTCCCATTCTCCTACATGTATGGATGGGAGGAGAAAACAAAAGCTTCTTATTGAACTCTTACTTAAAGAGTGTGAGAATCACATGCCATTTATTTTAACACAGATAACAGCTTATACAAAAGAAGTCCATAACATAAAAAAAGAAGTACTAAAGAGTACTAGTACTTTTCTACTAGAACTGCTAAATAAGTATTTAAAACGAGGAGCTTAAGTTTACACCTTCTATTATATTCAATGAAATTGGTTGGCATGGTGATTCCTTTAAAGAAAAACTATATGGAGTTTCCAGCTTCTAGCATAAGAATAGAATAGAACTGTATGGTTAAATAGCAGCTTATGGCAAAAGTCAAGAATTCCAATGGGAATTAATGAGACTGTCAAAAAAGCTAATGGGATCTTTGGTACCATATAAAGGTATATTCCTAAAATAAGCAAAGTAATATTTCAATTCTGCTCTGAAATGATTAGACCATACTTAGAGTATTTTAGTCCATTTTGGGAAGAGAACTTAAACAAGCTCAGAGGAAAGCATACTAATGGTTCTGGGGCCAAAGTCACATCTGCTCATGAAGAAATGGTCAAAGGGATTAGACGTGATTAGCATGGAGAAAAGGCAACTCAATGGCAGTATAACACACTGCAGGTGTTTGACATAAAAATGATGAAGAAATTGGGGGAAAATCCCAGAACTAATTGAAGGAAATTATAGGAAAACTGATTTTGGCTTAATATGAATGTTGAGCAAGGCAACTGATAATAGGGCTTATGCATCCCAGAGCATTTTTACTGGGTATACCAAGAATGCAAGGATTTGGCCTCTCTTTATCCAGGCCATTTTTTAGGCTTGTGTTTGTAGCAAACAACCTTGAGGGATAAGTCAAGGTTCCACTCTGGAAAAAAGGGCCAGCTTACTTACCACTTATTATAAAGCAGTGAGTTCCCAAACTCAATCTTCCTAACCTAGGACACAAATCAACTGTGTGCACAGCACCTGCCTGCTTCCCTTTATGGTCTTCCGATGGGCACTGAGGGACAAGGGAGACTAACTTAAACATGATGATGTCCATGAATAATGGACCATGAATAACGAAGTTTTTGTCTCACATCTTCTACCAGCATTCATGAAACACTGATAGACTAGTTTATTAGTTTCTAAGTATGGTGAGGTCAATAAATCCCAGACTCAGCAATGGACACATTAGTTAATGGATTCCCCATCCAGAAGTGTTCAACAGTAGATGGGCAAACCTCTCAGTGAGCATAACTCACAAACAGCAAAAAAAAATAGTCTCAGAAAGATAATCTTCCTTGAAACTTCAATGCCATTTCAATCCCATACATTCTATTATTCATTTTAGAAAACATAGTAAATAGGATTGGACTTGTCTACAGAATACCAAAAGACACAGAGTTACCCCCAAAGAAGGATATTTCTGTGCCTTTCTAAGTTGAATTACTAGGAAGTCCCTGAATAAATGTGGCCTCAGTATTAATTTAAATGACCTCAATCCCTCTATTGTCTCTACATAGCCCCACTCTAAGAAATCTTTATTTGGTTTCATATGATGGGAAATTCCAAGATTATTATGCCAAAAATATAATTCTCCCAGACTTTATATCAGAGCTCTTAGCACCCTAGGAAGTTAAGATTTGAATCTCTTAGGCTCCACTTTGACAGCGTTCTTTCTGCCCTATTAGAAGTAAAGTATCTCTGACTGGTCTTATTAGAAATTCATGAACATTAGCATTACTGAGACATATCTCGTAATATTTTTTCCCATTCCTGAAAGCCTCTGGTAATATTTATCAGAATACTTTGGAAAATTTATATGAAAATCTAGTCTGGCAGTCTGAATGAGCAGTGTGATTCAATTTTGGACCACATATGGTACATGGCTTTCACCTCACACAAGCAAAGCTTCAATATCATGGTCATAATGACGTACTATCTGTCTTCTTCCTTTGCAAATGCTTTGTGCATCATATGCATTTATCCACTGGGTGGCAATATGTACTCAAGAATGTTTACTGTTTCTAGTTGCCTCAGTCTAATGAAATTTAGAAGGGATCAAAACTTTTTTTTAATCTGGAAAATAGCCATTGTATAAACCTTAAGAAACAGTATTATCTGAATGTAAGCTCCTACTTAGATAACTATAGAGAGTATAATGTTAATATTTGCTACTATTTATTTTCAACTACATTCTTTCTTCTGCCAACATACACACCACACATTTGCAAAAAGAGATTACCCCTCATGCTCTTCATATTCCTCACCATTTTATAATTTTTCATACCTCACTCTCTTTTTTTTTTATTTTTATTAAATAGACAGAGTCTCAAGCTGTTGTCCTCAATAGAGTAATGTGACATCACAGCTCACAACAACCTCAGACTCTTGGGCTTACATGATTATCTTGCCTTAGCCTTCCAAGTAGCTGGGACTACAGGTGCCTGCCACAATGCCCAGATATTTTTTTTTGTTGTTGCAGTTATCATTGTTGTTTAGCTGGACCCGGCCGGGTTCGAACAGCCTCGGTGTATGTGGCCTGCGCCATAACCACTGTGCTTGCTACAGAGCCTCATACTTTATTCTTAAAAACATATATGTTCTCTCTAAATTCTTTTTTTTTTTTTCAGTTTTTGGCTGGGGTCAGGTTTGAACCTGCCACCTGTGGTATGTGGGGCTGGTTACCTACTCCTTTGAGCCACAGGAGCCGCCCTCTCTAAATTCTTGTAAATCATCCACCGACTTCCATACTTTAGTACCCTACCTTTTCTTTTTGTGGCTCTTGCCTGACAGTAACTTTATCCCTTTTCCATTTTGTTTCTTAAATATTACACCCTTTCCACAGGGAAATCAAGAGATAGTTCATTAAACTCCCGTATAGTACCATATGCATCTCCTTTGATTTTGTGCTACATCCTAGAAAATAGAGCAAATTCTGGATATTCATATAGTCTTAGAAAGCAATAAGGTTCCCTTTTACTTCATTCTATCCAAAATGCAAAATGAGACCAAATAACTTACTCTATATATGATTTGTCTTCAGTTAAGAGAAAGAAAACCTCCCAATAAGTTAAATTGTATTTGTGTGTATCAAATATGATTACAGCTATGAATAAAACTCACAAAAATATACATGTATTTAAAAAATTGGAAATAAAATGCTACTAGTATTTGTGTTAGATGGTACATTATAAAAGCTTTTATTTCCTTTTTATTTTTTTTTATAGTTTTTCCTATATTTTCTTTAAGGAGCTATACTTTTTGCAAATGAAAAAATATATAATAATATAGCTGTTCTTAAAGCATTGTTTATGTTTCTCCTTCCTAGATGGAAAAATTCCTGTTTCTTTTCTGTATCCTATCTGAATTTTCTGCTTTCTAATTTTCCAGAAGATACTTAATAATATTTTGACATTTCTTTGCTTCTCTAGGTGGTGCTGGTTATGATGGTGCTGCTAAGTATAATGGAAGTTTTGGCTCATGTTTTTTAAAAAACTAATAAACTCTATTTTAGAATAGTTATAGATTTACAGAGAATTGCAAATAGTATAGTACAGAGAATTCCTACACACCCCACACCCAGTTTCCTCTGCCATTAAAACCTTAAATTATTTTGGTACATTTGTTGTAATTAATGAACCAATACTGATATATTATTATTAACTAAAATCTACACTTTATTCAGATTTCCTTTGTTTTCACCTAATGTTGTTTTTCGGTTCCAGGACCCCACCCAGGAAATCTTATTACATTTAGTTATATTTCTGTGGACTTCTTAACTCTGACGGTTTCTCAGACTTATTTTATTTTCCATGACTTTGGCAGCCTTGAGGAATGGTGAAGTATTTTGTAGAATGTCCCTCGGTTGGGATTTGTCTGCTGTTTCTCTCATGATTAGAGAGGGATTATGGATTTGGAGGAAGAAGAAAGTAAAAGTAAAGGGCTAGTCTTACTACGTTGTGTCAAGGGTGTGTACTAGCCACATGACTTAGCATTCTTGATCATCTGACTGAGGCACTGTTTGCCAGGTTTTTCCACTGCAGAGTTAGTCTTTTATTCTGCCCTGTCACACTTCTCTCTGTGGCAGTGTGTGTAGCCCACACTGGAAGAGTGGAGACTTAGGCTCCACTTCTATGAGGGTGGAAGATCTGCATAAATTACTTGAAATTCTTTTCTATAGAAGATTTGTCTATTCTCCCCTGTTTATTCAATCATTTAATGATTTATGTCAGTATGAACTCAAGGATTTTATTTTGCATTTTGAATTAGAAGCCAGTAGTACTTTATTTTTGTTGCCTAAATTGGTTATTTGGAGATTTTCTAATTGTGTTCCTCTATCCCTTTGACATACTCCCATCATTGTGGGAGTTTTTAAGTACCTCTTTACTTTCTGGGACTCTTCAGAATCAACTTACATAGTCCCTACCTCAGTCCTAGAATTGGCTGATGCTTTTTAACTGTCATCATAAAGATAAAAATGTATACTAATTATCTATTGCATGCAGACCTTGTGGAAGGATTATAATTTTTTTGAAAAGTCTCTTTTCAGCTAGATCTTTTATTTTAGCTGAGAAAATTTAACAAGCATATGTAATTAATATCATAATGCCATCTAGTATGGCTAATCTCAACCTAAAAGGAGAAAAGTCCACACAGTAGTATTTATTCACCCTTCGATTCTCACCCAGGAGCTTGACCTGGAGACTCATAGGAAGGCTTCCAGTGTGCTGTTGGAGTATTTTGGGACTGAATTGAAACAGAAGGTATGACTTCTAAGCCATTTTTAGAAACATGTAGCTGAGGAGGAGCAATGATCACATAATCAGAAGGGAGCTTAGAACCAATAAGATTCCTCCAGTTGTGTGAGTTCAAATTCAATTGCCAGAACTTTGCATGTCACCTCTGATAGTCTGGCTGATGTGACTGTTCAAAGACTTTTGAGCTCAGCTAATAAGTTTTCAGAAAAAAAAAACTATATATATATTCAAAATATATAACATATATACATATTAAAAAACAAATAATATAACTGAAAAATGTTTACACATTTTTTTACATATGAGTAAACTGAAGCCCTAATATAAAGGTAAGAATGCTAGAGCTGGACATGACCTTAGAGGTTACCTACTTAGAGACTCTACATACACCAGTACAAAGCCTGAGAGAAGTCAATGACTTTCTTAGATCATCCCACAGATAGTAGTGTGGAACTAGATGCTGACTCTTGACCTTCAGATCAGAGTTCTTTTTTCCACAGGGCTTTGCTTCATTCAGTCATTTGTTTACACATTTAACTCATTCATTCATTCTACAAACAAATGTTTGAATAACTGCTTCGTTTCTGGCTCTGTGCTAGGATTTGCCCGTTTAGATTTTGAGTTTACACAAGTTTAAAGAAATTGAGTAAACTGCCACCAGGTGGCATAAGCCCGCAGCCTGCCAAGGACATTTGTAGGTAATTTGTAGATAACCGGTTTTTCCTCTTAGACTTTTTTTCTTTATCATATTCAGATAGCGAGAACTGGTCTGAATGTACAATTTGGGTTTATCATTTTCTATCAAGGTGCCAACAATCTTCCAGCCTCCCAGGTAGAAGGCTTTGAGTTATGTTTGTTTCATTTCATCTTCTTTTATTTTAGTCACTGCTTATTCAGATTGGCTCCTTCCCTCATCTTTTGCCCTTTCATAAAAATCTCCAACTTAGCAATATCAGGAGGGAAAAAAAACCCACCTTGGGCTGGACTTAGCCTACTACAAGTTCACTGTTGCTTTGGGGTCTTTGCTCTCACCATCCTCATTCCCTGAAATTCCATCTTTTAAACTCTTTCATCATTAACTCACCAATGTTCAACAAACATTTGGATAGTTGTTATGGTGATGGTAGTATATGAAATACAAAATGATATGCTCTCTCCCAACACCAGAATCTGCCATGTCCCTCCCTACCCTCTGAGAGTTAAATAAGGTGTAGGTAAAATGGGTGATGCCCACACACAGTAACTAAGAAAATGCCATGAAGGCTACGTTGAACAGTTTGATGGGAATATTTCAGATTGTATATGAAACCAGCACATCGTACCCCTTGATTGCACTAATGTACATAGCTATGATTTAACAATAAAAATAAATAATTAAAAAAATGAATAAAAAAATAAAAACAATTGGAGGCATTACCAGGCATAGTGCTGGCCAAAGTATCAGTCTTGCAGAGGTGATCAAGAAATAAGTTGGTCCTTGGGTTAGGTCTGAAGGTAACTTGAACAGTTTAAATGGGTACAGAGTGGAAGATTGTTCTACATAGCAAAGTGACACTTTAGACGATTTTAGACTTTGGAAGTCTGACAGTTTCAGACTTCAAAATAGTAGATAGGGGGCAGTGCCTGTGACTCAAAGGAATAGAGCGCTGGCCCCATATGCTGGAGGTGGCGGGCTCAAACTCAGCCCCGGCTAAAAACTGCAAAAAAAAAATTGTAGATGAGAAAGTATGATATGATTTTGGCAAGTGGCCAAAGTTGGTATCAAAAAGAAAGGCAGAAACCAGATTAAGAAGACCCAAGAATGACATGCAACAAAGATAGGACTTTATCCTTTAGGCCTTAGGAGCCATTGCAAGATTTAGAAAAGAGGATGACACAAACAGATTTGCATTTCAGAAAGGTTTTCTTGGCTGGATGTGGCATGAATTGGAGAGAAGTGAGATCAGATACAAGCAACCAGTTAAAAAATGTCCATAGAACCTAGGTGGGTGGGGATGTTATGGCCTGGACCAAGAAAAGCTGTGCTGAGGGGATGGATCTGAGAGAGTCAATGGAGTCTGGTGGGGAATCAAATATGGGAATGAGGAGAGGGGGCTGGGTGACTGACTACCAGCTTCCTGGCTTAGGTCACTGGGGGGCGGGGGAGGGGAGTGATGCCATTAATTAGGATAAAGGATATAGGAGGCTGAGGAAATTTTAGGAGGTGGTAGTGATAGTAGTGGTGGTGAAGTTCTTGAGTTTACTTTAGAATATAATATATGATTATTTGCATTAATCAACCTCATATGTTAGTATATAGGTTAGAATGAAAGGTTTCACTAAAGAAAACTTTCTTATTACCATTCACCAATTATTTAATTTGTCAGTCAAAACTATTTGTCAAAACTATTTAAGTGCCTCCTTTATGTCTTATGAGGATTTAGGTTCAATGGGTATTATGGATTGTGCATCCCAAATATCTTGGGTATTATGGATCATGCATGTATTTAGGTTCAATTGGTATTATGGATCATGCATCCCAAATATCTTTTCCAAGATAGTTTCACATTCCTACAGTTTTATTCATTTGAAAAATGCCATTCATTCAATATTTAATTAATATGATCAAATTTTTATATCTTGACTTTCCTCATAAGTTCATAAATCATTGAAAGGAATAAGGTATGAATCCTGCAAGTAAGAAATCTGTAGTCTTATCCAGAAGAAGATCTCAGTACCCTTTAGAAAACCTTTTAGTGGGAAACTGCCATGTTATAAAGATTCATAGGACATCCAGGAAGGGGCTCTCATTTTGGGTAGGAGGAATTAAGAGGACTGCCTTGAGGAGAAGCTGGAACTGCAGCAAGGCTCTGAAGAACGAACAATATTTAAGAAGTCAGGCAGTGGGTCAAGAGAGTAGCATGAGGAAAGACACCTCATTGAAATGACCTCAGTATGTTCAAGGGAAATTGAAAACGCTGTCCTGTCTTGATTAGCCTTATGACTCAGTCACAGAAAGTGACTAAATCCACCTCCAATAGGTTGTATGACTCCTATATCTTATCCTCTATTTGGAACTTGCTTTGTGATGATTTCTCTAAGGTATAATGAAAATTTTGGCTGTATGCATTCCAAATTCTGTTTTACCATTCCCTTCATGGCATTTTTCAATTTGCATCTCATTCTGAATTTTAGCTTCTTTGACCTTAGTCCCAAAAGCATTTAGTAAATTTTAGTATTCCCTAATCACCCTAGTTTCTATTTTTGGTAACATCCCTATTTGCCTGTGAGGTGCACGTGCAGCCTTTTGAGGCATGTAATTGAAAGTCCCATTAGAGTTAACTCTACAAGATACAGTATATTCTCAAGAGCTGTAGATGAAATAAACATGGTCTGAAAGTCTTTAATGTAATAAGGATATGTAATACTGCCTCCTGTACATTTGATAAATATAGTACACATTCAATAAATCTTTCTGAATGAATGAATTTTACATAATAACTTATTAATAAAGAAACTGCATCTTCTTCTTTGTTACACACTTTATATAAGTACTTTTTACTGCCAGAATGAGAAATAGAATAAGGCTCAGAGGATAATCTGCTGGACTATTCTTCTCACTTCTCCTTCAGTCAAGGCAAGTTCTGGCTTCCTGTTGTTCTGAGGTAAGGTGAGGGACCTGGTATGGCAACTCCCTTCTCTCCAAGGGGCCCTCACTCAGGAATCTCTATGAAGTGCATCAAAACATGGGCTAAGTGGCTGCCATCCACTTCAGCTATTTGTCTACAAATAACACCTCTAAATACTTTGAAAACAGTTCGTTTTTTAAATTTGGTAAACATTCCTTTCATAATATGTTTACGCTGTTTTTGGACAAACTACTAATGTTACTAGTAGAGTGAAATTAAAATTCAACTAGCCTTACATTGGTCATTGATTCTAAATGAGCAAAGTTCAAATTATATGTATAATTTTATGTATATAGTTAAGTGTATGTGAATTAAAAATCACAGGAATTTAACACTGGAAAGAAACATAAAAAAGAATTCTTTCTAAAACCTACATTTTTGCAGATGAAGAGATATGTAACTGGTAAATTGTTCTTTTTCTTCCATCCAAGAGACTAGTTCTATATTTAAATACAATCCATAAATAACCTCCTTTACAGATATAATTTGCTATGATTCCATGGCTCTGCTGAGCACGTTACACGTTATGTAACTCTCTTACTTCTATGAGCTATGTATTAACATCACCTATAAATCTACAGGCACTTTGAAGGTAGAGATTCTGTTATATTTATCTCTGCACTCCTCACAGTACCTGTCTCAGCCCTATCCCCACATCTGATGCTGGATTGAGCATTAAGCATTTGCAGGCAGTCATGATTCTACACGGAAATCAAGGAAGCAGGAATTCGAGTGGTAGGTCCCTGGTAGACTTGGTGAATTTTCTTTGGCTCCAGAATATCTGGCATTTCCCTGGCTGACCTTGTTTAGTATTTGGAGCCCTACTATCTCCATTCTTTACCTGACAGTTCAGAAGATGTGCCCATGTTGGGGCATCTTCCACATTTCTCCCACTACAATCTCAATTGCTTTGAACTAGACTGGATTTTCCTTTCTTTGGTTTGAACCACAAGTTAGAATTGCTTCCACTCTCCCACCCTTTTGCCATTGTGCCCTGCAGCTCAACTCTGTTCCATGTAGGCTGTGTGGTAAATAACTCGGGCAGCCTGCAGCAATCCCTCTCTGAGAGCAAAAGCTATTGCTTGCCTGGCATTGTTACATAAAATAAATGGTGCTAAATGATTTGAAAGAATAATTTGGACATTAATTATTCAGTTGACAAAAACTCATTTGAGTACCTAGTATATACCATACCAGACCCTGTTCTGTATACTGGAGATATATCAGGGAACAATATCAAGTTCCTGCTCTCATGGGGTTTACATTCTAGCCAGGTGGAGACACAATAAACGAATATGAATAAATATATAAGAAAGTCACTGCTAAAAAGTAAATTTCTGTGACAAAGCATTAAGTAAGGAAAAGGAATAGAAAATGACAGGAGGGGATGGTATTTTAGATAGGATGGTGAGGGAAAGCCAGGACACAGATGGTTAATAAAAGGCATAGGGCTAAGATTAGTGAGAGAATAATGTGATCATGGAAGAGACTGAAGAAGACCCAGCTTTGGGGAATTCTAACATTTAGAATATTTTAGGAAAATTCCCAGACAGTATATATAGATAAACTATCCCCCTTTTCAAACTGAGAGGTAACCAAGAGACCAAAGAATGACTCAAACAAGAACCATTTTATGACTTTATCTGACTTTATTAGAGGTTACTTATGAGGACATTTGCTCCTGAGTGGCATAGGAATTTCTTCACAGGAGTTTATTGTATACAAAATCCACATCTTCCAACCTATGGTATTGCCTTAAATAGTTTCCCAAAGAGTAAAACAAAGTTTTTACATTGTCTCTTGACTTATTCACGGTGAAACAAATCATGCAGACCCAGTTCCATCATCGTGGGCTGTCATGAACCTCATGTTATGTCAATGATATTACAATTTCCCATTAGGTGGGGTTTTAGTGTTACAATTAGCTAAAGGTCACTATGTGACAACTACCGCAGCTCTAAAGCAGACAGGGACAGTTTGAGCCAGCTGTTTCAAGGCATGAAAACGCTGAGGCACTCAAGAAAGTGGGCACTCCCCCCAGCTCCTGCCCCCAGCCTTTTGTTATCCTGGTACCTGTTTAGTCTAGATTGTAACAATTTTGCCGTGCACTGTGTTTCTCTTACATAGTGGGGAACCTGCATTTTTCCCTGGCAGAGGAAGAGAAGATGAGGAAAGTTCAGGAAGGAAGGTGGAGAAGGAACAGCTAGTAAGGTGGAAGGACCAACAGGACAATGTCGTGTTCTGGAAGGCAAATTGAGAAAGCATTTCAAAAAGGAGAACAATTGACTAAGACTCAGAGTTGACCTTTGAATTGGCAATGTGAATGCCAATGGTGATCAAGGCAATAGCAGTTTAATTGAAATGGAGGAGACCCTGGTAGGAATCAGCCTGAGAGAGAATGGGAGAAGAAGAAATGGAGACTTGAATGTGCACAGTGCCTTTGAGGCACATGGCTACAAAAGGAGGCAGAAAATGGGCAGTATCTACAGAGAGCCCTGGGACCAAAAGAGGCTTTTATTTTCCTAAGATGAGAGAAATCACAGTATTTTTATGTGCAAAGAACAAAGATGCAGTAAAGAGGGAAAACTGTTGATGCGGAAAAAGAGAGGGGTTATTGTATAGGAAAGAGACCGTGGGGATTCCGTGTGCAGATTCCCTCCTGTAAAAATGTAACTTTCAGTCACAGACTTAGGACATTCCAAAAGAAGACAAATAGGTAGGCATTGACAAATCAGCTATGTTGGCAAGTGTACATTTCTTTTCTAGTCTGTTTTGCTTTCTCATCATTAAATTAAGTGATGATTAATAATATGTGTGAAATTACAATGATAATAGAATGTTGTTCTGCAGAATTTTAGACAGTGGCTCTTCAGTGAAGTCAGTGGTATTTTAAAGAATGATTGGAAGTTTCTAATCCTAGAATGACTTGAAAATTTCAGTCCTCAGTGTTTGGTAAATAATCTATCACATTATTATAATTAGATTCATGTAGTTAAAACAACAGCAGCTTCTTTCCTATCTCTGACACTTCTGCTGATGAAGCTTTGGTTCCCTTGAGTAAAACCTCAGAGAAAACCCATATGGAGAAAATATGACCCTATGAATATAAAATGTAACCCTTTCTGTTTGGATTTTTCTCTTTATAGTACCTAATTTCTAAGTTCCCAGGAATAAATGCAGGTAGAAATTGACCTAAAGTCCAATATACTTTTTATATAAACGTATATTTCACACAATGAAAAATTTAAGTAATTTAAACAAAAAACAAGATTTTAAGGGCATCAGAGCTATGGTCATGAAGAGGGCTTGCCCTTAGTGAGTATAAAACCTTAATTATGACAACTATGATAGGTTCTTTTTAATGTAAAACTAGAGATTTTTGGATCTAAAAAAAGAGACATTAAAGATTATTAATACCACTTTATTTTACAGATGAATAAACTTGGTGTCTAAATGGTTAAATAATTTATATGAAGATACAGAGGTGATTAGTGGCTTTGCTGGTAGATTTTTAAAATAATATAAAGAAAACTAAAATAGTAATAATAATATTTATTGGGTACTTCCATATGGTAGGCTCTGTGCTGACCACTTCACAGATATAACTTAATTTAAATTCTATAGCAACTAGATGAGATGGAAAGTAGGAGGTCTCTTAACCAAATGCTATTTAATTAACTTACAACTTCACCACTTTTCTCCATTTCCCTCACTGTAAAACATAGACTCATTCAGGTACCATGTTAAATGCTTGAGGCTGGTAAATTACTTTAAAAATTTCTTCCCACTTATCCAATCTCTAGGCATAATCTACACTGGTTTCAGTATCACCTGGAAACTTGTTAAAAATGCTAATTCTCAAACCCCAAGCATACCTCCTGGATTAGAAACAGGTAGGATATATGATTTGAGTTTTAAAATCTTCAAATGATTCTAATTCATGCTAAAGTTGGAGACCTACTGCTTTAGAGTAAAGTCTATTACAGGGACTAAGTAGAAGCTAGTAGCTCCTCCTCATGCTACCGAAAGGGTAAACCCAAAGCAATACCGCATCCTTGAAAGGCCACAGAATCCTTGCCACTATCAAACACTTAGAACCTATGTTTGTTTGGAGAAATGATTCCTATCACATTCTGATTTAACTCACCAGTTCAACTGGATTTTGGTGAATGACAATGGATTATTAAAACTCAGCCAATGGTTACTTCACTTGAAGCTGTTTTTTTCAGAGGCAACCTTTTTTATTGAAACAAACTAACACCTCTCCTGGCACCTAATATGTAGTTGTTAAATTGGTCCATTTTCTCACTATTCCAAAAAACAGTCTTGTCTAAGGCTTGTGTAAACTCTTTGGCTCTGTGCCCAGAGGTAGCCCACAAGGACCTTCACTGTTTGTTTGTTGTTTGTTTGTTTGTTTGTTTGTTTTTGGAGATTTTATTATTTTTTTATTTTATTTTATTTTTTTTTTTACAGTTTTTTTTTTTTTTTTATTATAGATAAAAATATGCACCATAGATGTGGCCCAACCCATCACCCTCCCTCCCCCCAAACCTCCCCCCTCCCTTCCCCTTCCTTGGCCCTTTCCTCATAGTCTTGAGGTATAGTTGGGTTATAGCCTTCATGTGAAAGCTAAAGTTTAGCTTCATAGTAGGGCTGAGTACATTGGATACTTTTTCTTCCATTCCTGGGATACTTTGCTAAGGAGAATATGTTCCAGCTCCATCCATGTAAACATGAAAGAGG
>CAUYPK010074601.1:0-14192 GCA_963574355.1 Loris lydekkerianus
ACCATTCCTATGAATGTATAGGTGATTATATGTTGGTTTCATAGTAGTATTGAGTACATTGGATACTTCCCCCCCATTCTTGAGATACTTTACTAAGAAGAATATATTCTAGCTCCATCCAGGTAAACATAAAAGATGTGATGTCTCCATCTTTTTATTTATATGCCATAATTTGTTAATCCATTCATAAATCGATGGGTATTTGGGCTGTTTCCATGTCTTGGCAATTATGAATTGGGCTGCAATGAAAATTCTGGTGCAAATGTCTTTGTTGTAAAATAATTTTTGATCATCTGGGTATATACCTAATAGAGAAATTGCAGGATTGAATGGTACATCGACTTTTAGTTCCTTGAGTATTCTCCAAACTTCTTTCCAAAAACGTCATATTAGCTTGCATTCCCACCAGCAGTGTAGAAGTGTTCCCTTCTCTCCATATCCATGTCAACATTTGTAGTTTGGGGATTTTGTGATGTGGGCTAATCTTACTGGAGTTAGATAATATCTCAAAGTGGTTTTGATTGACCTTTCTCTGATGATTAAAGATAATGAGCATTTTTCATGTGTTTGTAGGCCATGCACCTGTCTTCTTCAGAGAAGTTTTTGTTTAAGTCTGCTGCCCACATAAAAATGGGGCTATTTGTTCTTTTCATATTGATTAGAATTCACTGTGGATTCTAGTTATCCAATCTTTGTTGGAAGCATAACCTGCAAAAATCTTCTCCCATTCTGGAGGTTGTCTGTTTGCTTTACTTACCGTGTTCTTGGCTGTGCAGAAGCTTTTTAGTTTGATCAGATCCCAGTAATGTATTTTTGGTGTTGCTTCAATTGCCCGGGGGGTCCTCCTTATATAATATTCTCCCAGGCTGCTTTCTTCAAGTATTTTCCCTAGACTCTCTTCTAGTATTTTTATAGTTTTATGTCTTAAGTTTAAATATTTTATCCAGTGATAATCAGTTTTTGTTAATGGTGAAATGTGGAGGGCCAGTTTCAGTCTTCGACAGGTCGCCAGCAAGTTCACCCAGCACCATTTGTTAAATAGGGAGTCTTTCCCCCATTGACCATTGTTGATAAGCTTGTCAAAGATCAAATGACGATAAGTACCTGGGTTTGTCTCTTGGTTCTCTGTTCTGACTTTCATCTTAGATGTCCTGGCCTCAAGAACTGTGAAAAATAAGTGTTTGCTGTATACACCAGCCAGTCTGTGTTATTTTGTTATAGTAGCTCCAACATGCTAAGACTCTTACCAAAGAAAAGGGGGGGAAAAGTAAACTCTTGCTGCCCTATCTCTCTATGAACAAGTAAAAGTAAATGGCTGTTTGTTCAAACATTTGGAAGTAATTTGGGAAAAAAAAAGACTATAATACCAATCTCACAGTGTAGTTGTAACGATGAAATGAGTTAATGTTTTATATAATACTTTAGAACAGTTCATGGTCAGTACTCAAGATTTATATGGAGATTGCCATTATTATCATCATCATAGATGAAAAGTGCTTTAGGTATATAAAACAGACACTATGGATCATTCTTTATTTTCTGTGTATTTATGGTATTTTTCAGGCATTGTGCTACATGATTGAGTTGTGTGTATGGATTATACAGCCGCTACCCTTAAGTCAAATATGAGGGAGGCAGACTAACAATAACAAATAATTAAAACGATATAAAGTAAATGTAAAAATACAAATATTTGCAAAGTTCTGTGAAAATAATAGTGATTAGGACTCACATATATACAGAAAAAAATGAGTCGTGGTTACGTTCAGATGAATTGCTTAGTGATTCTACATCTTTTTTCTTCTGACAGTGAAAAGAGGTGGTTCAAGAGCTAACTTGTACTGGATTGTTGTGGGATTTTTCATTAAAATTGATCTTGCCAATTTCAATCAGGGCTGACTGTAAAGAATAAGGGAAATTATATCAGTGTATACTAATAAATCTGAGTAATTCTGCTGCGTATTTTGAGATGACCTGATGGATAAAAAGCCCTTAACTTTATACAATCTTAGGTGTATTTTGTTTTCTGGGTTCTCAGCATCAGTATGGAGGCTTCATTTCCTTTTGTTTCTGTTTTAATGAGTTCCTGATGCAGGTGGGACATTATACCTACACCTCAAATGGGTAAAATATCCAAATAACTTGGACACGTCCATTTTTTTTTTAAAGCTTTTACATTTATTGAGACATGTCTTATGGCCCAGGACATGGTCTATCTTGGGCAAATAAAAATAATATGCCCTCTGTTGTTAATTCCCCCTTTTCTTCTTCATTTACCTTGGCAGCTTGCTCTGAGTTTGCAATCCTTTTTATCCTCTGCCTCTTTTCTGGGTTTCTACAATTATTTTTAGGCAAAATATGTACAGTAATTAAAGCTACCTTTGGTCAGCTTGTATAACGGAGGCTGTACTGAAGGCTTTATGATGTCAATGTATACATACTTTTTATGTGTATGTGTGTGTGCAAATATATATATATATATAGAATTGCTCTCATACTTTTGTCAAAAATCAATTGACTGTCACAAAAAATTACCACTTCAACCTGCTAGGATAACTAGAATAAAAGACAGATAAGTATTGGAGAAGGTGTGGAGAAATGCAGCTGTTTGGGAATGTAACATGATTCAGTTTCTTTAGGAAACCATTTGACAATTTTCCAAATATTAAACACAGAGTTACCGTATGGCTCAGTAATCCCACTGTTAGATACATACCCAAGAGAAATGAAAATATGTAAACACCAAACACTTGTATAAGAATGTTCACAGCAGCATTATTCACTTATCTGTTCAATCGCCAGAAAGTGGAAACAGCCCACATGTCTGACACCTGCTGAGTGAACAAATAAAAGGTCGGATATCCACCCAGTGGAATATTAACTCGGTATGGAGAAACTGAAGTTCTGGTCCATGCTCCAACATGGGTGCAACTTGAAAACATCGTGCTAAATGAACAGAATCAGTCACACAAAGTAACATACTATACTGTTCTATTCATCTGAAATGTCCAGAATAGGCAAATACCTGTATATAGAGAAAGAGAGAGTGATGATTGATTAATGCTCAGAGGACCAGGGGAAATGAAACACGACTATTAAAGAGCACGTACTTTCTTTGTTGGGAGATGCACATTTTCTAAAATCAATTGTGGTGGTGGTTACATAACTCTGAGTATATTCTAAAAACTGTTGATGTGTACATTTTAAATCAGTGAATTATGTGATGGGTAAATTATATCTCAATAAAGATATAAAAATTAGTTGACCATATTGACATGAGTCTATCTCTGGATCTTTTATTCTGTTTCATGGATCAACTTCTCTTTCTTAACACCAGAATCAAATTATTTTTATTGATACAGCTTTAATGTAAGTCTTAGAATCATGTGGTAGAACCTTCTCACTTGGTTCATTGTCAAAATTGATTCATTTTATTATTCTAGCTTCTTGGACTTTCCATATGATTGCTAGAATCAGTTTTCCAGTATGTACAAAAATACTTTTTGAGAATTTGAAATGAATTGGAAATGTAGGAATTTGGAAAGAATCTATAGGAAAATATGACATCTTAAATTACGAATCTTCCAAGGTATATACATTAGAAGACATATATGTATATATTTATCTATTAATATACCTATTAATTATTTCTGCCTTCCTTGGTATCTTTCATCAGTATTTTATAGCTGCAACATACAAATTCTGTACTTATTTTGTTAAATTTTGTTAAATTTACTCCTAAATATTTGATTTTTATGCTATTTTAAGTGGAATTTTTTTTAGCTTCAAATTTCATTGCCAGTGCAGGGAAATATAATTGAGTTTTGTATATGCCCTTGTATCCTATGGCTTTGCTAAGTTATCTGTTAGTTATAGGAGCCAGAATAAAGAGCGTTTTATTTCTCCCTTTCCGATCTTTGTGACTATACTTTTTTTTTTTTTTTTTTTTTTTGTACCTTACTCCATTGACTAGAAATTCTAGTACAATGTTACACAGGGATGCTGGGTAAGGGCATTCTTGCTTATTCCCAATGCTTTTGTTGTTTGGTTTTGTTTTTACTATTGAGAAGAATGTTAGTCATTGTTTTTTTCCAGCTGTTTTCATCATGAAAGGCTACTAAATTTTGCCAAATATTTTCAGCACCAATCGACATAATGATGTGATTTTTCTTCTTTAAATTATTAACAAAGTAGATAACATTGATTGATTTTCAAATATCTAATCAGCTTTGTATTCTTGGCATAAATTATGCTTGGTTGTGATGTATTATTCTTTTATTAATATTGATGGATTTTGTTTGCTAATATTTTATTAAGAATTGTTGAGTCTATGTTCTTGAGGGATGTTAGTCTATAATTTTCATGTCTTGTAATGCCTCTGTCCATTTTTGGTATTATCATAACTCTGGTCTTGTAAAGTGAGTTGGGAAGTATTAACACCTATTATGTGATTTCTTGGATGATATTGTTTAAATGAGGTATTATTTTTTTCTTAAATATTGGCTAGAATTCACCAGAAGTTATCTGGACCTGGACTTTGTTTGTTTGTTTAATTTTGTTCTTACCAGAAAATTGATCTCTTTCATAGACCTAAAGGAGGAAAAGAAATTATTGCATATACTTAGATGTTTCCCATTTCTGTCAGGCTTCCTTCTATTTGAGTCTCCAAGTTTCTTTCAGTATCAATCTCTTCAGCCTGGAGAAATGCCCTTAGTGTTTCTTTCACAGAGTTCTACTGGTGACACATTCTCTTAGTTTTCTTTATGTGAGAATGTCTTCATTATGTCATCCTCTCTGAAAGACATTTTCACTAAATATAAAATTCTTAGTTGACATTTCCTTAATTTAGAAAGCTGAAGACGCTTTCCCACCATCTCCTGGCCTCTGTGTCCCTTAATGTAATTTATTGCCTTCTCTGGCTGAAGTTTTCATTTGGTATAATGATGTAATATGTATGTCTTCCCAAGAAGACCAATTCAGACTCTCTATGGTGGAAGGAATTCAACATAATTTAGTATGCTTCAAAGTGTCCGGTGGGTTTTGACCTGGAATGATGCCATAACAAAAGTTGACAGTATCCTTTGCATTTGGTAGTTTTGGTATTTGCAATTTTTAAACCAGACTTGTTGAACTCATGAAAAGCACTCCCCGTGTCTAGTGACTGTCCTCTGAACTGTATGTGAATATGGACTCAGAGGGATAAATATATATAGATATAGATAGATGTAGATATATATGAACCTGATTTTACAGTAAACTCTAGGTGGTACTTATATTCAAATATTCTCCTGTAAAAATCCTTAGCCAACAGGATTTGTTGAGTCTGAGTAAGTGTAGATTCATATTTCAGGGTGTCTCTTTCTTCCTATAAACTCAACAACCAAATGTTCTACAGGAAATTCCTCTACCTGGGGGAATACTCTTTTATTGCTGTATTTCATGGCTATCCTAAGTAGGGGGATAATGCAACAATTACTGACTTCTACCTATACTGCAGAAATTATTCCGTAACATTGAGAAGGAAGGAATCCTCCCCAACTCCTTTTATGAAGCCAATATTACTCTAATACCAATGCCAGGAGAGGATCCAGCTAAAAAAGAAAACTACAGACTAATATGCATTATGAATTTTTTCTCAATAAAACTTTAGCAAATTGAATTTGGCTATGCATTGCAAAAATAATTTATTCCTTCAAAGTTGATGTAGTCTTTCTGATTTTCCACTCATAACTTTAATTTTGGCTTCATGGCTTTCAATAAGAAATTTTCCTTGTGTATGTTCTCGAGGGCAGCCAGAGTAGCCAGCTCACCCTACAGTCTTGTAATCACCATTGCCACCAGAGTGACCCTATGCCATGATTACAAATGCATGACACATATGACCAGTGTGTCATTTCCTACAGTATATTTAACCATCGAAGACATACACAACCAAATCTCAGAATTTCATATTCTTAGCTGTTTCCCCAGGTTACTTCTGATAAAATTACTTTATTAGGTAAGAGCCCATCAGGAAAGAAATAGCACATTCAAAAAGGTAATTAGGGAGAATTAAATACAGGAACAATTTGATCAAAGGGTGCGTACTATCAAGGTGAACTGGTTCTAGGGATCTAAGGGAAAGCATGGATGGTGATGGATGCGTTCATTAACTGGATTGTGGTGTTCTTTATACAATGTGTATGCAAATCAAATAATCATGCTTTATACCTTGAATATATATGTGATCTTTATTTGTCAATTAAATATTTAAAATAAAAAAGAGATAATTTACAAAGGTGTGGGAAGTTTAAGGAAATATACAAGTGTCTGCAAAGAAATTAGGATCTAGCAACAGCAGGAAGCAATCAGCAGCTCTTAGTTCCAAGCCCTGAAGGAGTGAGGAGTTATGAGAGCCCAACTCCGTGGCAGAGGGTAGAGGAATATTGTAATTTTCATGCCAAAGGAATGCAGGCTCTGAGTTCTTTCCTTTGATCTGCTGCTGGAGCCTTCCATTCAAAGACCTTACCAAGAAGCCGAGAACAGGTGACACAGCACATTCTGCCCAGACCGCAAGGCAGAGAGAATTTTTATTGGTAAAAAGTGGATATTGAGGGGACGACCAGAGAAGATATGCAGAATATATCCATATTTCATTAAATCCAAGATGCCATTGAACATGAGACACATTTTATTTTAATTAATTAATTAATTAATTTTTTGTAGAGACAGAGTTTCATTCTATCACCCTCGGTAGAGTGCCGTGGTGTCACACAGCTCATAGCAACCTCCAACTCCTGGGCTTAGGCGATTCCCCTGCCTCAGTCTCCTGAGTAGCTGGGACCACAGGTGCCCGCCATAATGCCCGGATATTTTTTGTTGCAGTTTGGCCGGGGGCTGGGCTTAAACCTGCCACCCTCAGTATATGGATGGGGCCGGCATCCTATCCAGAGACACTTTTAGTTACACTGATAATAAACTGTGAAAAATACACTTTAAATGTTCTTTTTAAAATCAATAAAATACAATAACATGGAAATAGGTAAGAATACAAAAAAGAAACCTATTTAGAAAAAAAAAAACAAAAATGAGAGCAGGCGCTTGAGGTAGTTACATATTTTAATGGTACATTAAATTTAGTACTGATTTCCTGACAGTGGCAGAAAATTTAGTTCCATGCTTTTAACATAGTAGCAAGACAAAAAAAATCCAAACCCATGAAAAATAAAAATTTCGTTGTTTGATAACAGGAAGCAAACAAATTCATCTGGATTTTTTTTTTCTTTAGGCCAATTTCATAAAAATTGAATTCTATAAATATTTCTCTTTAAAGGTATAATGATTGTAGTTCTAATGACAATTAAGTCCTTTAATCAGGAGTTTGCGCTGGGAAGCATTTTCCGTGGAAAAGGAATGGCTGTAAACAGGGACAAGGAGACAGCTCTTGAATTTGACTTTTTGTATTTTATATATTAGAGAAAATTATTATTTGGCTTCATTTCTCAGGCTACCTCAGGGTAAAGTTGGGAATCACCTATATTTTATCACTTTTGCCTCAGCTTTCTTAATTTTAGCATTGTAAGAATTTATTTTAATGCAAATTACATAGTGGCAAAGGGTGGATCTAAACACAAGTTTGGAGAATGGCAAAATCTATGCTTGCTTGGAGACTGATTAAGACGGATTATAAAATCAATAAACTGTTAGATGTGAAAGAAAGTATAATTTAGAGAGATGTGTCACTCATCCTGTATCATCCCGTACTGTACAGGAAAGCTGCTTTTCCACTGGGAACAAATTGCATTTTCTTTAGAGGAACACAAAAGCTCCCTCAGGAGAAGGAGTGTTGAAATCAAATAATAATTTCAATCTGTAATGCTTTTCATTTACAAAACGGAGTCACATTTGCTCGCCAGCTTTCAGAATATAATTATAATTTGTCTTTTGAATTATTATAATTCCTTTTTTGTTATAAAAAAAATGTGAGGCGTCGAAAAATTGATGTGCGTAACTGCTATTGAGTTAATTTCAAGAAGGTTAATTTCTAAGAGATGTGCCAGTCTTGGTACCTGATGGAGTAAGAAACCCTCCAGCCAGAATATGCCCTTTCTGTGATTTGTTTTTAAGCAATACTTGTTGTAGAATTTACAAGTAAAAGCAGAACTGACAAAACACATGTAGAACAGCAGTGGAGCTTCATTCATGGTGTCTGCAGGAACAACAATAAAATAGATCTTCCAAAGAATTAAAGGTGAGATACAGTCTTCAATTCCATATTATATTTTAAAAATTAAACTTCACTTAGTACATTAAAACACATACAACAGTGTTAAGGGTCTGAGATGTACCCAACTGCAAATCAACAAGTTAGTCTGCCACACTTCACGGATGCTGCTTGAAGTCACAAGATTCTTGGATCAGAAACAAAGGTTCATTTATTAGTCATGATATTAGCAGTAGGCAGAGTATCAAGCATTTAGAGAAGTGTCACTCATCCTGTCCCAAGCCGTGATTCTTATAAAATGACAAAAGGAGCAGGATGGCATCTGTGTGTACGGTGAATTGCATGAAACGAGAAGAATCCTAAGCTTAGGAATCCTTAATTTTTTACAATGGGCAGTACCCACGCCTGCCCCCACTTCCCTTTTTAGGAAGAAATCCTGAAATACGTAAGAAATTCTCTTCTCCAAGCTGTCAGCAAACCTGTCCTTGCTCCACTATTTCTATCTTCCTTGGATGTTATCAATACAAACATCATTAGAAAAACACCCCAGGAAAAAGGCAGCCAGTGTCTTTCCTCACAGATTGGACAGAAAAATGGGAAATCCTGGAGGACGGTCTCTCAATATAGTTTATCAGATATACAAAATTATTACTTTATATACAAGATACAAAAACTTAATAGAACATCTAAAAAACCTTAATCTATGTAACACTTAAAAATATTTTATTTACAGAGAAATGACAATGAAGTTAAAGTTTAGTTTTTAATATTATATTTCCTGATGCATGAGTTTATTAATGCCACTAATAGATAGAAGGTTTTAACCCTAAATGATTAAACTTTCCTTTGTTTAACTTTTTCCTGAGCTTTATTTCATTGAAAATGAAATAAATATTGAATATTTCATGATTCAATGCTCAAGTTTTCATATCTGTTTCTAAATTATACATAACAAATTTTAATATAGAAAATGCTTTCCTATAACATACTTGGAATGTAATGATAAAATAAATAGATTTACATGTTCTTACAGAACATAATCTGCATCAGAACTTGTTCTACCCAAGGATTCTAATAAATGTCATTCAGTTGGACTATCTGGTTAGTATTTCCATTACTGCTATGAGCTATTTTAATGTTAGTGTTTACTATCTGTGAATGTTGAGCTCTAATTTATCAAACATTATGGAAAAGTTCTCTTCTTATGATTTTTTTTTCGATACAGAGTCTCACTTTCTCACCCTGGGTAGAGTGCTGTGGCATCTTAATAGCTCATAGCAACCTCAAACTCTCGGGCTCAAACGATCCTCTTGCCTCAGCCTCCTGAGTAGCTGGGACGAGAGGCCATCCCCCATCATGCCCAGATAGTTTTTCTAGTTTTGATAGTGACCGGATCTCTTTCTTGCTCAGGCTGGTATTGAATTCCCTAGCACCAGCAATCTGCCTGCCTCGGCCTCCCAGAGTGCTGGGGTTACAAGCATGAGCTCCTGGCCTCCTGCTGTGATTTACAGAGGTTATCTTTTCATAGTTCAACGTTGTTATCTGCAGGTGCATGTGTGTCTGCTGCGGACGTTCTGCTATGTCTTTTGTTGCCAAAAGACATGCACAGAGTCATGTCAAGGGGCTGAAATTCTTGCTGCTCAGTTTATATGAACATATCTTCTGTATTCAGCAACATACAAAAACCTACGCACTCGGTTTTTCATTTATGTGGTAGTAGTCAATATTTTGGCATTTCCAACTAATCCTAAAATTATAAATTTCTTTGGGAGAAAAATATTTTAGTTGATACAAGATTTGCCCATATCACATTTCTATAAACTATCCATTTCCAAAACTTTCCTCCTGAACATCTTTCAAAAATTACTGTTAGTCTTTTTCTAAATTTCAGATGATATGAGAGCATGAACGATTAGGTTACATTATTTTGCATTTTTTAGGTAAAGTACAAGTTGCAGTTGACCCTTCACCCAGGAGGTGTGCCATATACACTTGCACTGTGAGCATCAGGAGAGAGCTTGCTAACCCCTCCCTCCTCCCCATCCCCTCCACTTGAATTTAAATGTGTCTTTCTCTTGTGTGGGCGTATAGTTGTTCATATACTGGTTTCATATTAGTACTGAGTAAATTGGATACTTGCTTTAACATTCTAGTGCAATTTTACTAAGGACAATGTTCTTCAACTCCATCCAGGTTAGTACGAAAGATGTAAAGTTTCCAACTTTTTATGGCTGAATAGTATTTTATGGTATATATATACCACAGTTTATTAATACATTCACGTGTTGATGGGCACTTGGGTTGTTTCCAGATCTTTGTGATTGTGAATTGAGCTGCAAAGTAAATTGCCGTCAGTCTTAATGATTCCAGATGAGCTTGGGTAAAGTCTCTCGGGTATGTGCATATTATTTGTATTTACTTCAGTGGTCAGTGTGTTACTTTATATCAGCATCTCTTGCCATATAAACATCACTGCAGGAGACCTTATTCTACAGTAGGACATTACAGGTGCCTCTTCTCTCATTAAGCTGGTGTACCTCCTTTCTCTTCCTTCACAGCGGGGATAGCATCTTCACAGTTAGCATTCTCTACAGACACAGGGACTGACCAGAACGTTCCTGTCTCTGTGCTCTTTCTCACATTCTTCTGAAGTTAAAGCCGCCATATCGCCTCATAGTTGTTTTATATGTTCTCATTGCACTGTTTTCTGCCTTACTGAGCATTTAACTGGCTTTTATGATGATTTAAAGCTTATGTTTAGTAGCACTATTTTTTCAATTGGTAATTGCTATCCTGAAATTTGTCCTTTTGTATAAACCAGAAATATTTCTCAAATATCCGGAATTCTCCGTTTAAAGCTAATTAAAAAACTTCTTCCCAAATTCCTATAAAACATAGTTCTGCCTAAGGTATCTGACGATACCTTTCAGATAAATATTAGGTGCTGATATTTTTTACAAGAACTCTCAGCTGACTACTTAAAATGACAGAATAGTTAGAATCGAGGTAAGCTTAAACTTGTTCCCTAAACAATTGAATAAAGTAGATCTCTTAATCATTTCTGAGTTTGAATCATTCAAATTGTAATTTGGACATTCTGTCAAATATTTTCTGCTTTTACATAAGTATTGGGAAAATATAACCAGATATCAAGTGTCCTTTTTACTCTGTTGTAATGCGACCATTAAAAACCATTCCTATTGCAGATAGTTCAAAACACAGGCATCTACAAGAATAATATAAGAGACCTTCCATGTACCTGTCACCCACCTGTAACAGCTGTCAACTCGGGGACCCACTTACCTATTTCAGTTTTATAAGATACTCAGCCCCCATTGAGTTATTTTGAAGCAAATTCCCAAGATAACTTTTTTTCCATCTTTAAATAAGTCAGTAAATGTTTTACAAAGAAAGAAAAACCTAAAAGCACAATAATAAAAATACTATGAGCCATCTAGAAATAAGTAATAATTTCTTAGAATAATATAAAACTTTTTTTTTGGTTCAAATATTCCCAATTGCTTATCTTTCTCCTTTTTAAAATTAATCAGTTTACTTTACCTCACAGAGGCGTTGTTTGGCATGCTCTTGATTCCCTGCATTTTTTTTTTTGTAAACTTGTAGATTGAGAATTATGATTAGGTTTAGGATTTTTGAATATTATTTGGCTAGAATATTATTTGTATTTCGTCAGAAGGTCCTAATATCTTATTTCCTTTCATTTTATAATATGATAAAATATTGATAATGATTTTTTAGATTAGTTATTTCATTAATATTGATAGGTTTGTGAAATGGGGATATTCTGATTTTATTATTTATTCTACTTTTTTTTAAAGCTGAAATACTGTTATAAAGAGAAACTTCCTCCTCTTCAACTATTGGATTTGGTTACTCCAAATTCAAATATATTTTGTGGTTATAGAAAAGGATAAATGTTTTTCTTTCCCTCGTTGCACCAATTTTAAACAAAATTAGTTGCTTCCCTCACATCTGTATAGAGTCCACTAAACGTAGTTTAAAAACACACTTGTAAAGTCGTACTTGACTTATTTCAATCAATTACATTATTTTTATTGAGACTCAAATAACCCAACCGTTAGCCAGTAGAAGGCTCTTCCAGTTTACTTCTAAGTCCTTTTGCTGTGGCAACAGAAGGCACAAAGAAGTTTTAATATCTTTATTATTTTCTATTACGATAATGTGTCCCAGCTGCATCGGAGTATTTCCTTTCCTAGCCTTATAATCGCCTCTTTCTTTATGAGGTTTTGGTATATTTTTAGCGTGGAAAGGAATCAAATACCATATTCTAGGGCCTGGGGGTATTCATCACAGCTGCAGTCCTCATTTCCCCCCAAGTTTTTTCAGTGGACAGAGTTAAAGTTACATTTTTACTTTGTACATAATAGATCTATATCTTTATAGGGTATTTGTGGGGTATTGATACAGGCATACAATGTTAATTAATCAAATAAGGATCATTAGGGTATCCATCACCCCAGACATGTAACATTCCTTTGTATTAGGGACATCCCCCAAAGTAATAGATGTATATATTAAGTTCATACTGGTAGTTCCAATTCAATTTTGGATTACTAGTTTTCTATTGAAAATTCTTGATTTAATACTTACCTATTTATTTTAAACCATAAACTTTGCTTTGTGATAATATGTACTTAATTGTTTGGCTTAGCCTTTAGTTATCTTGAGCGATAGTCTTCCAGTTCTGTAGAAATGATTACATTGGCATTTATTCTTCTGAACATTCATACCAGTACACTAAATATGGACTTGGGAATCAAAGACCTCGGTCTCTGATGCTTTCCTGGAAGAGTATTCAATCTTAATTGTCATCTTTGGCTATATTATGGAAGCTACTATGACTTTGGACCATTGGGAAAAGGAGTTATCAGGTTAGTTTTTAAGACCTATGTAGTTCATAACCATAAAGCTTTCTTTCCTTACTGTGTATATAATTTCTAATTTACCAAATATTTTTTGGTTAAAATTACTTAATCTCCTTTTTGTTTAAGTGTAATCTAGTTAAATTTTCCTATCCATTGTAAAACCTATAAAGAGAATAAACCAACCCATGTATAGTAAAATCTAAGTTTTTTAATACTTAGTATTAAAGTAAGATTTAATCCCTTTGCATATGGCAGAAAGTCAGGAGAGGTTGGCCTGAGTATTTATCAGAAAATTTTCAAGGAGCTGTTAATATGTATAAATAGTATACTGAATTCTCTAATTTGGGTGAGAATCATTCCCAGTCTTTTTTTTTATTATTATTAAATCATAGCTGTGTACATTAATGCGATCATGGGGCACCATAAATTGGTTTTATAGACTGTTTGACACATTTTCATCACACTGGTTAACATAGCCTTCCTGGCATTTTCTTAGTTATTGTGTTAAGACATTTATATTCTACATTTAGTAAGTTTCACATGTACCCTTGTAAGATGCACCGCAGGTATAATCCCACCAATCATCCTCCCTTTGCCCACTTCCCCCCTCACTCCCCTCCCTTTCCCCCTTCCCCTTATTCGTAGGTTGTAACTGGGTTATAGCTTTCATATGAAAGCCATAAATTAGTTTCATAATCGGGCTGAGTACATTGGATACTTTTTCTTTCATTCTTGAGATACTTTACTAAGAAGAATATGTTCCAGCTCCATCCATGTAAACATGAAAGAGGTAAAGTCTCCATCTTTCTTTAAGGTTGCATAATATTCCATGGTGTAATATACCACAATTTATTAATCCATTTGTGGATCGATGGGCACTTGGGCTTTTTCCATGACTTAGCAATTATGAATTGGGCTGCAATAAATATTCTGGTACAAACATCTTTGTTATGATGTGATTTTTGGTCTTCTGGGTATATGCCTAGTAGAGGAATTATAGGATTGAATGGCAGATCTATTTTTAGATCTCTAAGTGTTCTCCAAACATCTTTCCAAAAGGAATGTATTAATTTGCATTTCCA
>CAUYPK010074603.1:0-20168 GCA_963574355.1 Loris lydekkerianus
TGCAACTTCCCGAGCCTGACTAGAAGCAGATCCATCGAGCTACTTCCGCGTAGCAACGACTCAGCAAGGCCCGGCCTGAAACTGCCTCTACCTAGATACAGCCAATGTGGTACCATGCCACTGGCCCGACCCTGTCACTCACCCCTCCCCCCGCCTTCTTTCCCTGCCCCTTCTCCACAATAAAAAATAAATAAATAAAACTCAAAAAAAAAAAAAAGAAACCTCAAAGAACTCAACCTAGACCTCCAGTTTGATCCTGCAATTCCATTACTGGGCATCTATCCAGAAGGAAAAAAATCCTTTTATCATAAGGACACTTATACTAGACTGTTTATAGCAGCCCAATTTATAATCAATCGCTAAAATGTGGAAACAGTCTAAATATTTCCCAGGAATGGATTGGTAAGCTGTGGTAGATGTAATACTACGGAATACTATTCAGCTATTTAAAAAAATGAAGATTTTGCAGCTATTTGTACTAACCTGGATGGAGGTGGAACACATTATTCTTAGTGAAGCATCACAGGAATGGAGAAGTATGGATCCTATGTATTCAACTTTGATATGAGGACAATTAATGACAATTAATGACACAGTGGGGAATGGGGGAAGGGGTGACCAGACAGAGAAGGAGAGAGGGGCTGAGGGAAAGGGGAAGAAGAAGAAAAAAAAAAGAAAAGATATACTGACTAATTCCCACATAAATTGGATTTAATTTTGACCAAAGTACATTACTTAAACATTAATTTTTAATTCAACTTGTTAATATGTTGTTTAGGATATTGCATCTTCATTTATAAGTGAAATATATAATTTCCCCTTTATAATAATATATTTCCTCCAATTTTAATATCAGATGTATCCAGATTAAGTAGAATGATGCTGAAGTATTTCTTCTTTTTCTATTGTCTACAATATTTGGCATGATCTGTTTTTTGAAATTATCTTTTATTTGTAAATATTAGTTGTCTATTTTTTGAGACTTTGGAAAAAAAATTAAGAAGTTAACTGATGACTTTATACTGAACCTCAGAGTCAAAGCATTCTATAATAGACATACTCTTATTTGACAATGTGAATGTTACTTTCTTCTCATTATTATTATTATTGCTTAATATTTCAATACAGCAATCGTCTGATTTCTTTTCTGAATGTATTTATCTTTGTTCTTTACGAGGTTTTGGTTTCTAGTCCTTATCTTAAACATTGTTACTGTTATTAAATTTCAAGCCTTTTTAATTTTGTGAAGGCAAAAAGTAGAAACCTAATACACACATGTATATGTAAAAAATAAAAATAAAAAAAAAAAGATAACTAAGTTTCAAGAGCACATCAATGATTAAGGGTGACTATAAATGTAGACTGGATATTTCTAACCACTCAGATGGCTGGCCAGATAAATCACAAACTCTTTAAATGCTACAGTCTTGACCTTGGGACATAAAACATTTTGAAATTCTTAAATTTATTTTAAGATATGAGAATCATTGTATGTGTGTGGTTTTGTTTTGTTTTGAGACAGAGTCTCACTATGTCACCCTTAGTAGAGTGCTGGGACGTCACAGCTCACAGCAACCTCAAACTCTTGGGCTTAAGCAATTCTCTTGCCTCAGCCTCCCAAGTAACTGGGACTACAGGTACCCTCCACAGTGCCTGGCTATTTTCTGTTGTAGTTGTAATTGTTATTTAGAGGCCTGGGCTGGGTTCAAACCCTCCAGCCCTGGTGCATGTGGCCAGCGCCCTAACCAGTGAGCTACGGGTGCCAAGCCAGAATCATTGTTTTGAATATTCCTGATGATGGCATTTTTGTTTTTCTTCCTAAAATGAAATGGTTAATGTTTTATAAAAAAGAGAAAAAGTCAGTTAGAGACTAACAAGAAAAAAAAATAGACTATTATCTCAAAAGTGGAGCTATAGGGCAATGAATTACTTCTGCTTCTGCATGAAATTAGAAAAAAGCTTGTTAGCATTGATTAGCATTATTAAAATAAGGACCCATAATGTTCTCAGAAGAGTTCTTACATGGCTTTGTAATAGATCAATGCCTGCTTTTATGTATTTTGATTTTACAAATTTCTACATTTTTTATTGTGCATATCTAGAAATAAACCAATCATATCATACATTCCTTCTGCCCACTGAATTTGCTAAACTCACATATTAATTATAATAGCTTATATCTTGATTCTTGTGGCTACTCTATGCTATCACATCATCCATGAATAACAGGTTTTCTTTTTTGTTTTCTTTTTTTTATTATTATTATTGTTAAACATAGCTGTGTACATTAGTGCAATCGCCTGTACCCATTCTAAGATGCACCATAGATGTGGCCCCAATAACAGCAATTTTATTTCTCCATTCTCTGAGTCTGCTGTGTTGTATTATGTGGGACTTTCAGTGAAATGTCAGAGAGAATTGGAAATGGCCAGCATCCCTATCTTATGGAAAAGCATTCAATATTTCACAATGAAATGCAAGTCTTGCTGGAAGATTTCTTTACAGATCTTTTATACCAGATTAATGAAGTTCCTTTTTACTGCAAGGTTGCTAAGGAAGTTTTCATTAACAAAGGCTGAATTTTATAAATTGATTTTTATGCATCAATGGTGATGATATTATTTTTGGTATTGTTTTGTGAATGTAATGAATTCAATTGATTCTTTTCCTTCTTTATTTGGGGGGGGGGGATGTTATGGAAGTCTATCATGCACACAACAAAGTACAAAAATCTTAAATGCATAGCTCAGTGAATTTTGACAAACAAATCTAGTGTGCTCAACTCTCAGATGAAGAAATAGCCATTCCTGGGACACCAGGAACATCCTCTGACCCCTTCTGACATTGAGACGGGGTAAGCATTATATGGACTTTTAATGGCAGAGATCACTTTTGCCTGGTTTTGAGAAGGGGAGCATCTGTCTTTTTCCATTCCACGTTATGTTTGCATGATTAAACCTTGTTACTCAAGCGAGTAGGTGTAGTCTGTTTATTTTCACTGTTGAACAGAGTTTCATTGAATAGACAGATGATGAATTACCTACTCTACTGCTGATGGACATTTGGTTTGCTTCGTTATTTACGGATGGATTTTTCTAATCTACTGTTTGCTGTTAGGATTAGCTCTTTCAAAAATGCACATGCTCTCACACACACGTGCACATGGTTTTAAGTGTAGAATTTGGGGCTCAGAGGCGAGGGCCATGTTCAGCTTTAATACACACTTTCCAATAGTTTCTCAAAGTGATTGTACCAATGTACCCTTTCATCATCAGTATATGAGAGTTCATGGTAGATCCTCACTAAATAATAAATATTATCGTCATTATTATTAGAGAAAAACCTTTTTCCTCTAGAGGCAATAAAGGGCAGGCAACAAAACGTAGTGGGCTGGCCTCGGGTCACACAGAGTGGACTGTGTGGGGTCTTGTACTCGTTATTTTTTTCAAGATATGGGGCACATTTACCTCGCAGCAGTGTAATACAGTGGCTGTCCACTGGTATTTAGTTAAGGGAAAGCTGTGATTAATGAACTGCTTCCTAACATGCAGCCTGTGCAATGAGCAGCTACCTAGATACCAGATTGGTGAATGCAGGAAGCCTATAAGTGTTAGTATAGACAAGAGTGGTGAGAAAATAGGGAAATATTTATAGATATGTTCCCCATCTGATATATTTTTCTTAGGGTTGTTGGTGATAAATAGTCAGTATTGATCATTCTGGGCATTACTGTTATCATAGAATGTTGGTTTAAAATAGGGAATGTTTGGGGTAACCTTGGAAGTATAAGGGAAGGTCCAGGACGCAAGGATTCAGCTCTTTCTCCTTAGTGTATCCACTGCTACCCACCACAATCATGTGGGGCATTTCTATCCATTTTGATGGACCATGGGGAAAGATTTTATCCAACAATACCATTTTGCTGAGACAGTAAACGTTTCCTTGGTGAACGCTAAGTTCTCCATCTCCTATTTCAACAAGCTGTTGATCTTTTTTATTTTTTCTTTCCAACTGTCATATGGTAATAAGGCAGGGGCATGTTTATCTCACTCGAGAGTCATGTTCTGATACATTTTCCATTGTAACATTTTGAATTTGGTTTTGTTTTGAGTCAGTGGCACCCCTCTAATTTTCGTTAAAGAATATCAATTCTTTCAGTCTTCCAGTGATGCCTGTGTGGCGTCTATTTTTTTATTTCTAATATCTGCCATTTTTTGCACCATGTTTTAGAGAACACGTTCACCATGTTATCAAAGCTCTCTTTGGAAGGTTTCTGCTGCTCTTGGTTTCGGAGTGGCAATGTCCATGACAATGGTTCACCATGTTTTATGGTAGCAGAGTTCCTTCTGCTACAGTCAGAGCCTCTGTAGACTGTGAGGTCATAAAATAGGCTGAGTGCCATGGGAAGGACTAGACTTTTCCAGCCTCCTGTGCTTTATTACTTGAGGGTTCTTCTGTCAAAATGGGCAAACTGAGACTTAAGATAAAACATAGGAACAGAAAATTATAACCAGTGTGTATAATACTAGACCTACTTTAAAATATCTCAAGTCAGATAACATCTGAAGGAACAAGTTCTAAGAGTGGTGGGTGTGGTTTCACAGAGACTCCCCATAACATGGCTTTGATAATAACTCGCTGGTAAAATTGCCTATGTATTTAAACTTCAAAAAATTCAAATATAGACATGGGCCATTTCCCTAAAATCATATATTTTTTATCCCTAGTCAAGAGTTTAAGTCACACTAAGTGATAATATCATTACTTAATGCAATTTATCATTTTTTTTCTAACCTATATAATCATGTCTATAAAATTTCTTTTTTTCCTAACTTGATGCTTCTTTTTCCTGACCTACACACGGGACACACGTATTCAATCTCATTAAGATTCTGTTTTTCTTTATGGTATAAGGGCAGAAAGAAAGGTGCCATCTGAAATTCAAGTGGTGGTGCTGGGAATCATAGCATCCCTTAGGCAACTATCACTCAATTTAAGAGTGAAAACATTTTTTAAAATCATCGGGTGTTTGTTTTCTCATGGGATTGCATGATATTTGCACAATCTTTCCAGGAAAGAAACTGATAAAAATCTACACATGTAGTATATAGTATTTGCTGAATAAGATCATTTTGCTATTAGTATATTTTGCTGCAGGGTGAGACCACATGGTATATAGGTCTGATCTTCACAACTTGGGGATTTGCCATTTAGCGGTGAGGGTGCTGTTGGTGCCACTGCATTAGAACTTTCTCTGCAGTGGTAGCCAAGTCAGGGCTTGGGTAGCAGAGTGAGAATACGGGTAGAGTTCTGATGTTGTAGTGGTAACAGCCCTATCTTGCTGGATAAACGTAACAGCCAGGGAAGCCAGAATACTGTTTGTTCATAGAAGTCCTGTTGCAGAAAGCATTGTTCTATTTGGCATTTTTTTTCCAACCAGATTTCTTCCCTCACTGTATTCATCAAACAAACACTTGGAATCATTTTTAAAATTACAACTTCGATTTAGTTTTCTCGTTCTGTTGCGAGAAGGCAATTCTGTTTTGTTTTGTTTTTTAATCTCAGAAAGGATATTTTCCACTTCTCTTGTTTAATACCTTTATTTTGGCAGGATTACACCTGTGCCAAGGGCTTTCAAATATTTGGAAAAGATGTTTCCTTTCGAGTTTGTTAAATCATATTTTTGTTTGAGGGAACTATTCAGATATGCCCTCTGCCAGCTCCTTTGGAATACAGTAATATCTGTTATCCACAGCTTTGCTTTCTGTGGTTTCTGTTACCCACGAGCAAATGCATTGTGAAAATATTAAATGGAATATTCCAGAACTAATGCGATTTGCTGATTTTAAATGGTGTACCCTTCCTGATGAAATCTCACGTCATACCTCACCACCCTCACTGTCCCTAACGAGATGTGAACCCTCCCTCTGCCCAGGGCATCCACACTGCAAATGCCGCCCTGCAGCCAGTCACTAAGTAACCCTCCGGTTTAGGAGATTAACTGCCACAGTGTCGCAGTGCTTGCGTTCAAGTCACTCTTATTTTAGCAATCCAGAGATGCCAAAAAAGAAGCTCTGACCTGCTTCCTTTAAGAGAGAAAATGAAAGTTCTCGAATTAATAAGGAAAGAAAGAAAAATCCCATGCTGAGTTTGCTAAGATTGATAGCGAGAACGCATCTTTTATCCATGAACTTGTGAAGAAGCAAAAAGAAGTAGCACAGCTTTATCACCACGGCCTGTGCCTTCAGTCTCCATTATTGATTAATTCAGCAGAGCTTCAAAATTAAAACAAATAGACATTAATTAAAAAGGACTCAATGGTTTAAAAATATATGACTTGCCATTTCAACTATCTAAAATTAACATCTAGGCCATTACACTCAGGGAGCAATTATGAAAGTCGGAATGTGGCGTGCACACAGAGGTAGCAAGGATTTATTTTAAAATCAGCTTAATTGTTGCCAATAAAACAAAGTGAAGGGAGGAGGCATTTATCTTCCACACATAGAGTAATTCTAGAGTGTTGTGACGCTCTTGCTGAAGCACACAATTACAGCTTATCAATTCAGGAGAAACTTCCCATCTCTAGGAGCCAGCACAGCCTGACAGTATGTCTGGGATAATATTGTCAAGATCAGTCTAGGTAAACTTTGTCAGTGGAAATGGAGAAATTTCAATTATTGAATGAAAGCAAAAGAAAATGGACACATTGAAATCTATTGAAGGTATTTCCAGGCTTGCCTTTGTCTTACGATCTTGGTTTTTCTCTTAGATTGTTTTAATGAGTATCATAGAAACCTGAGGACATGGAAACAGTGCAATTTTCCAAAGAATTTTTTTAAAAATTTAAGTTGATCTTTTTTGATATAAAATAGAATGTGAAAATAAGAACAGATGGGGGAATCAAAAAAGAAATCTCAGATAGAGGAAAAAAAAACAAGGCAGTGTAGGAAAGGAAAGAAGAGAATGATGGTTCACAAAAGAAGCTAGAACAATTAATAATGAAAGGTAATCGGAAATGATCAAACGTGTTTAAATTAACATAGGAATTTGACAATTTCATGAACATTCATTTAGAACTTAGCTAACAGCATTCGGTGACTTCATATGGATTAACTTAGCGAGCCCTGACTATAACCCTCTTAGGTAATTATGACTATTATTCTTATTGCCAATATTTAATAAAAGAAGGTACTACACATGGTTGGAGAAGGCACACTGTATTTGTAATTGATAACGGAAAGTAGAACAAGTATTTTGGAAAGCACTTTGTTAGGAAGCATTGAGAAACTTAAGAATGATGGTCCCACCAATTTCCAGCAAAATCGACTCTCCTAAGGAAGCAATCTTGTATGTAATAAAGTTTCCATAATTTGAAAATGTTTCAATTAATACACCATAACGGCAAGTCGGAATTTTATGCAGGCTTTAAAAAAAAAAAAAAATCATTGCACTTAGGAACAGCACAAACTTGTGAAAATGAGTACAGTGTAATAACCAAAAAACAGAAATACATATAATTAGAGAGAATTATAGAGAGAAAGTCAGGGAAGAATTAATAGAAGGGTGCCTTTTTTTCTAGATACTGAAATATGGTGAGGAATTACATGCCTTTCCAAATTTCCAAAGTTTCTACAATTAAACAATGAAAAGTCAGATGGGGTTGACTGATTGGGTGGTCCCAAATAATCATACTTCCCTGTACCCAAAGCTTTTCTTTGTGCCCCCCACACTTACACTAGCTGTATGTAGCTTGCTTTGGCCAGTGGGACACCAGCAGATGGGGTGCGAAACATTAGTGCTTTTCTGAGCTCCCTTCTGCTTGTCTGTGATCACCATGTGACTATTCCTTGACAGAGGCATGTGAAGAGGAGCATGTGGAGAGCTCCTTCACCCCTGCTGAGGCCATCCTAGATCTGCTAGCTTCCAGCCAACAACCCAGCTACAACAGACAGCAGACCCATGAACAAACTCACCCAGCAAACCTGGCCCAGATCCCAAGACTCCCTGCTGACATCAAAGCCCGTTAAAAAATAGCTAACGCCTATACTACCGAGAAGACGTGGGGTCTTTTGTTACACAGCAAGAACTAACTCATGTCAGAAGAATTTAGACTTCGGAGCTTTCCTGAGTAGCAAATCCATATTAAAAGCACTAACAAAGAAATATACAAAATACTTTATTCTTAATTTTTAAAAACCATCTCTCTGCATATGCCTACGTAACCTGCTTTATATCTTCCACATTTTAACTGGGTAGCTCAGGTATCTTTTTATAACCAGTATGTTTATGATTAGATTCTTTCATGAGGCACCTTCAGCCTCCTCAGACACTGAGCTTACTATTTTCTAATGAACCTCATGAAATTCTCCATGTTCAGCAATCTCTTGCCATTCGTCAGGAGAGCTGCCATTTCACTCAGCCTTTGCTTTCCTTGTTACCACGTGTAAAAGCTGACTTTTTTTGCTTTTCATTGAAGATGAATGGGTGAAGAGTCTCTGGCTGTGTCTTCCCTACTTGAGCCATCATGCTGTGACCCACTGTCACACTCCAGGGAGCTGCTATCTGCATTTCAGGTGAATCTAATCACCATGAATGACATTCTCCTGACCCCTTTGCTTGCCTTTCCAAGGGGAAAAGGATGGGTCCATCCCAGCCTCTCTCCTGCCAGCCCTCAGGAGCCTTCACTCCGGTTTCAGTCTCACCTTCTTTACTTCCATTTGGCATCTGCAGCCCTAGACCGCCACCCACTCCCACATCTCATGCTGTCCCATGAGTTCATTTGCCTCATGCTTAAAAGTATTCATGTGCCAGGCATTGATTCAGGGATTTGTGCCTGAAGCTAAGCTGAATAGTGAGTATTTCTTGATTCAAAAACCAAAACAAAAAGCAAAATGCAAACCTCCAATTTCAGCAGAAATAAGTACCTGAGCATATAATTTGGAAGCCACATTAACAGTTAAATCAAAGACATTTATTAATCCTGCAATCCCATTACTAGGTATCTACCCAGGACAAAAATGATTTTACCACAAAGACATTTGCACCAGAATGTTTACTGTAGCTCAATTCATAATTGCCAAGTTGTAGAAGCAACCTAAGTGCCCATCAACCCATGAACGGATCAACAACTGTAGTATATGTATCCCATGGAATACTATTCAGCCATTGAAAAGATGGAGACTTTACCTCCTAGATGGAGCTGAAACACATTCTTAGTAAAGTGTCCAAAGAATGGAAAAATAAATATCCAGTGTACTCAATACTAATATGAAACCAATATATAAAAATCACATGCTCATACGAACAATATAACACAAATACAGTCTAGCAGGGAAGCAGAGGGAGGAGGGAAGGGATACGAGGAGCACGATTAGCAGAGGGAGGGAGGGAGGGATTGTGGTGGGATCTCACCTAATGTGCACATTGTGAGGGTGTATAACACACCCCCTGAGTGAGCAGCTCTTCTACAACTGAAACTTTACCCTAGAAGTAAGAACAATGTAACCTAAAATTGTATACCCTTATATTATTATGAGATAAAAATAAATATGTAATAAAATAAACTTATCTTTTTGTCTGGTGTTTCTATTTCCTACTTTCCCATCCTATCAACATGTGTGTGTGTGTGGGGGGGGGGATTGCAAGGCTCAACTGATTATCACATTGCCCTCTGCAGTAAGCCAAGCTCCCTGGCTCTGGGCTGAGACGGGTGTGGGGGTTGGAGCAAGGTCATGTGCAGAGGAGGTGGCAGTGTCAGGTGTACACCATCAAGCCTGACGCGCTCTGGCAATAATTAATCACTGTCCAGTTGTGAGAAGAGACAGTGAGGTCAGGAAGGCCATCAGTGTGCTGGCGGAAGCACAGCGGTGTTTTTCACCACGGAGAACAGCAGCAAGGATGCATCTCCTGGCTCTGTACTCTTAGTGCCCATAGGCTACAGTGTGCTAGGGGCGGCCTCTGAGCCTTGTTTTTTTGAAGATAGGTTGATCTGCATCTACTTAGAGAGAAAAATTGCCCAAGTCAAATAAATTCCTTCAAAGGTGCTACTCAGAGCAAGGCCATTAGGCACCCTGGGTTTAAGGGTGAATAAAACTCATTATGACCTTTCCGAAATTCACTTTTATACCTGAATAACCACAGTTCTTATCACTTCATCAAGAAGCAGAGAATTCCCAAATGGTCCAGACTGTTCCCCTTGGATAAATCAACTCAGTAGATTGTGTACGTGTGTGAATGCACAAGCAATCTAGTTCACATTGATTTAGTAAGAATGTGGCCTGGGCCTTCTACTGAATTTTATTTACCTATGGATAGAAAGCAGCTTTCAAATGGGCTTTTGGGGCCTGGGGTATTGCATTCATTTTGGAGAAATGTTGGAAGGTATCTCAATGCCCAGAGCTACTCCTTCTAGTGTTACCATAGTATCCAGCTTTCATATAGTTCTCAAAAAATAGTTATTAAATTAAAAGAGAAATTAAAATGCCATATGATCACCTTAGGTAATTAGACACATAAATTAATTTTTAAAAATGAAAAAAATGAAAAAATACTGCAGTAGTGCTCAGTTTTCAGATGGCAATATCAGAATGACCTAGAAACTTGCTAAAAATGCACATTCCCAGTTCCCACCTCAACCCCCAGGACAAGAAGGATTAAGAGTGAGGTTCTGGGGACTGTTTTTACAAGCTCCTCTGGGGCACCTACTCAGGTTTGAGCCCCCCCTAATTTGAGAGATTAGAGTCTCTTCTTTCCCACACGGTGGCAAAATTATTTATTCCAACTCCAATTTTCCTCCCTTTTGCAAACAAATGGAGAATGCATAATTTAATAAAACCATATTAGAAATCAAAAAATTATTTCCAATTTCAAAATCCCACATTCATAATTCATCTAAATATTTGGAGTTTTTTTTTTTTTTTTTTAATCTCAACACAGTTTACCACCACTTTTAAAAGGTATATTGGGCCAACTGGAAATACTTCCAATTGGTTTGGATTGGTTGTTAGAGAACGATAGAAAAGTACTGTTGATTTTGTTTGTGATCATTCAATGCCAAGGCAGAGATGGGTTGGAATACACATGTTTGAAAAGACCATCACTATAAAAACACTCAAGGCAGATAAAATGCAAACAGATTTGTGAATCTGACACATGACTATTAAAAACACACGTTTTTAATGGCTTTAATTAAGGTGAGACACCACAAATAAAAATTATTCCACATAAATAGTATAAATCAAGGTAATTTAGGATTCTAGAATAGAGTTTAAGAGTATCAAGTTAAAATATGCAGAACATAAATAACTATACTGCTAATATTTATAATCTAAGTATATTCCTAATGCCAACCATCATTAATATTTGACTGTTAACATGTTTTTCTGAAATTCACGTCAGAATCTGTGTCTAATCCACTTTTCCTCTGTAGAACAACCATGGATGGTATTTTTTATACTCCTGGTAGGGTCAAAGTGAGACGCAGAGAAATTAAGTAACTTGAACCCTAGAGAGCAGATAGATGTTAATGCCCAGAATCTGGAGAAAAATATTGCCAGAAAAATGCTATAATTTTTACAAAGAGGCACAAGATCATTTAGAAAAAAAAATTACTAAGAATGAAATCTAATGTCTTTACCATGACCTCCAACAGCCTACAACATCTAGCCCCTTCCTATCTCCTTGACTCCTTTCCCACCTCCCTCCCCCTATCCTCTCAGCTCAGTTAACTCCCAGACACTGACAATGCATCTGCCTCAGGGCCTTTGCACTGGTTCTTACCACTGTCTGAAATGCTCTTTCCTCTAGTTACCTACAGGTTTTCTCTTTTACTTATTTCAGACATCTGATCAAGTTCTAATTAGTTAGAAAGCCCTTCACTGGTAACACAAGGTAAAATGCCATCCCTATTTTTCCCCATTTTTTATATAGTGCTTTAGTTTTTTCTAAGTCTATCTTACTATTTCACATCATAGTACATGTTCTGTTGACTATTATCTTTTTTCTTCTGTTGGAATAAAAGCTACTGGTAAAGAGAGACTTGTTTTTCTTATTCTCTATCAAGAAAACTGAAGTGACTGAAGCATGCATATTTATTGGACGGAGGCATGGACTAAGTCATTCACTGTATGAAAGAATGAATGCTTACTTGGTGAGGCCCCTCACCAGCCTCTACCCCATTGTATGAAAGAATGAATGAATGTTTACTCGGTGGGGGCCCTCCACCGGCCTCTACCCCATTGTATGAAAGAAGGAATGAATGCTTACTTAGTGGGGCCCTCCACCAGCCTCTACCCCATTGTATGAAAGAATGAATGAATGCTTACTCGGTGGGGGCCTCCACCAGCCTCTACCCCATTGTATGAAAGAACGAATGAATGCTTACTTGGTGGGGGCCCTCCACCAGCCTCTACCCCATTGTATGAAAGAATGAATGAACGCTTACTCAGTGGGGGCCTCCACCGGCCTCTACCCCATCATATGAAAGAATGAATGAAGCTTACTTGGTGAGGGCCCTCCACCGGCCTCTACCCCATCATATGAAATAATGAATAAATGCTTACTTGGTGGGACAGTCCACCGGCCTCTACCCCATTGTATGAAAGAATGAATGAATGCTTACTTGGTGGGACAGTCCACCGGCCTCTACCCCATTGTATGAAATAATGAATGAATGCTTACTTGGTGGGGGCCCTTCACCGGCCTCTACCCCATCATATGAAATAATGAATGAATGCTTACTTGGTGGGACAGTCCACCGGCCTCTACCCCATTGTATGAAAGAATGAATGAATGCTTACTTGGTGAGGGCCCTCCACGGGCCTCTACCCCATCATATGAAATAAAGAATGAATGCTTACTTGGTGGGACAGTCCACCAGCCTCTACGCACTCAATGGCTATCCAGAAGAGAGTCTGGGTTCATTCTCTTGTCTTCCAAATATGCTTCTATTTCTGTTTCTTGGGTCTGTGAATACATTGACTGCTACCCTCTCAACCACCTGAACCATTCAACCTCAGAACTGCTTCCCCCCACTTCTGTCTTTTTTCTCCATCCCATTCCCAAAGTTCCACCAATTCTTTTTGTATCGGCGCCTCATTTATATTCCTTCGCCATAGATACCCTTCACTTACTCTGTTCAACTTCCCACTTCCTTAACAGATTTGGTTCATTAGACTAAATGTCAACTCATTTAATGATAAAGGCAAGCAAAATTATCAAAAACATTTGCTGGAAGGGGGCAGATATTTCTAGATATTTTTCCAATAACAGGCAGTTATTTTCTCTATAATTTGCTATTATGTGTAGATAAAAATTTCCACCAGTGAAGACAGAAAGGGAAATAAAATGAATCACATATGCAAACAATGTAACCTAATCATTTATACCCTCGTATTAATCTGAAAAAATAAATAAATAAAAAGTACTCAACATTGGAGGAGAGGGAAGGAAAAAAAGAGAAGAAAAAAAAGAACTCGCTCTTCTTTCCTTCCTGGACTCCAGCAGGCATAACCCTTGTCATTCCTCTTACTGATTGTTCTACTCATTCTAACAACACGTCTTACAGTGTATTTTGGGAAGCTAACTGTGTAAAATTAAAAAAAAAAAAAAAAATTAGCACTCCCCTCCTCTGCATCTGCTATTAGTCCAACTTCTCTTTACAGTTGATGATATTTCGGGGTTGACAATATTTATATTTTATATATATTATATAAATATATAATATATATTTTATATATTTTATTTTACATAAAAAGTTATTTTATATAACTTTTATCTTCCATGCTTTGTCCATTAGCAGATTCTAGAAACTCTCAACCTATAACCATCATTCACACTTTTAGTACTATGCAAATGCTGCTCAGGACACACTAATTAGTGTTTGTACTTAAATTTTCCTATCAAAGAATCCAATCTCTGACCCTTGCCTCACTTAGAACAGATGGCTCCTAAGATCAAATGGACTCTCTCTCTTTATTTCATCCGTTTTTAAAATTCATTGTACGTTTTGTCTGCTATATATTTGGGCTGTGCTGTGTTAATACATGGATGTATTTTCTCTTCGAGAACTTCTAAATGACTTTTCCTTCTCCCAAGACAAATGCATGCCCTATTTGTAAAAGTATTTAGATCCTTCATTTTTTTATTCCTTTTGTTTACTTAAAGCAGTAAGTTTCATTGTAATCAGATTCATTCCTAGCACTCACCTCTGCTTTCCTCTTGGTTTATATTTAGGCTGTCTCTTTTTATAATTTCCTTTCAATAAACTCGTAGACTAGCTTCCCTCTTTCATATGATAGATAACCTTTACTTCTGTGTATTTTTCTATATAGTGTCTTAGAATAGGTGGAGAGAGGTCGATTTTCTGAGTCCTTGTGTGTTTGCAAATATTTTTATTTCACCACACTGTTGCTTTCTTGACTGGGTATGGAATTCCATGTTGAAAATCACTTTGCTTGAGAACATTAAGGAAATAACTTTGTTGTCTTCAACAGCCAGTGCTGACGACGGTGGGTCTCCTGTCACTGCCATTCCCATCTCTTTGTTGGTATCCTGGTTTTAGTGTTTTCTCTCTCTGAACCACTGTCAATGCAGGTTTTTTCATACTTAATAGACATTTTTAATCTGCCTTTTTTCAGCCAGATAATTTTTCCTGTGTTGATTTCTGTTACCTTCACTTCCTCCTCGTCTTTGTTCTATCTTTCTAAAACTCTTACAAACGGAAATAAGAACCACTTGAAGTGACTTTTTGTTACTTTTCTTATTTCCCTCATATTATTTGTCTTTTTCTCTCCTTTTCCACATTGGGCATTGTCTTTTGCTTTGTGTTGAGTTTTTCTCTTGCTATTCTTTTATTTTCTTTTTCAGATGACATTTAATTGGCAAGAATTTTTTTTTTTTCTGCATAATGATGGCTTATTCTTCATCACACCATTTTCATTTGTTTTACAGCTGCACTACTTTTCCCAACATTTCAGAGATTAACTTCTTTCCTTTTCTTTTTTACATAGGATGCTTTTATTTCACAAATTTAATTTGGTAAATCAGAGATCATATTTTCTACCCATTTATTTTGCCCTTTATCTTTCATTTGGATTATTTTATCCGCACCTCCCAGCAGATGTTCATTTTACACAATCTAACGACCAGGGGAAAGCTCTGTCTCCTGGGGTTTGCTTTTAAAAGTCTATTTACTTCACATTCCTTTTTTTATTTTTTGTCATTTTATTGAGACCAGACTGCCCCCTGGAAATTTATTTTCCCATAATTGTGGGTGGAATGGGGCTTTGCGATGATTGGATATTGGAAGTAAGTGATTTAAACAGGAGACAATGACCAAACCTCCTATTTTCCCTCTGTCGACAATCATCTTTGTTTAGTTATAATGCCCAAGTGCTTTAATTTTCTAGTGAATAAACTTAAGTAGTTCACATGCTGTAATTAATTATAAACAACCTTCCAGGCCTATCTTCGCTAATAATCCCAAACTGTGTAAGACCTAAGTCTTGTAAAATTTTTTCAGTATCTTATGTAAACGTGTTCTGTGTTTAACAAGTTGCATGCTGAGTACTATTCTGGATGACTCAGGGGTGTCCAGACTTTTTTCTTTTCTGCCATACACAGAAAGATGAATTGTTCATGCATTAAATACACAAATATTAAGGAGAGTTGTTTAGCAAAAAAAGAAAAACAAAGAAAAAAAGGCCTGTGTGTTCTTTCCATGGTACCTGACAACACAGGTAAATGAAAAAAGTCCTTACAAGGTCAACATGCAGCCTACAGTACAGGTTGGAGCCCCCTGAACGCCTTTTAAAGGTTCTGAGAAGTGCTACCATAAAGAAACTGGGGGAATTTGTTTAATCCAACATTTTTAAACCTTATTTAATTGTGGCCCTCCCTTACCCCCAGAATATTTTTTATCATCTTCTATGAAATATCTGTGTTGGGCATGTAGGATCTGAGTCACCTACCATGGCTCCCTGGCCATGAGAAGCACAGAAGTGCATCAAACATGTATTTTTTTTAAGGCTATTATGTGTCTGATAGTTTATTTCTGGTTGTTAAATACAGATTATTTATGATAAAAACCTTAGGAATATCTATGAAATGCAGATGGACCAAATAATTGGGTTTTTAGAATCTGGGCAAGTGGCTCCAGAGGGTGTAATTTAGCTTTTTTTCTGGAAGGCATTAGCAATAGTCAGGTAAGGGGTGAGCTCTGTCCCCAGAGCCTGAAGTCTTGATAGCCTATTGTTAATTACAGAAACTCAGAGGAGCCTCTGGCCAGCTTTCTGTTACTTCCATTGAGTGCTCTGACACGTGTGTGACACACAAAAATCTATTCACCCCACTGCAAAACAGAGGAGACCTATAAAGTGCCCATGAGCACAGCCTGCTTAAATTACCTTTTAGAAATGTAGTTTATTAAACATTTGGGAGAAACATGCTCCTTGCTTCCTAATATATACATTTACGGCAACAGATTTCCTTCAAGGAAAATTCTTATATAGCCAACTTTAATGAGGTAAACTGGGATACACTAACCTCCACTTCAAGTGTGCAATCTGATAACCTTGAACTACATGTATACCCATTAAACTACCACAGTCAAGACAACAAACATATCCACCTTTCCATAAGTGATTCTCATGCCTCTATTAATTCCTCCTCACAATACCGTTCTACCTTCACACTCCCCATGTCCATGGTCAGGTGAATCCTGATTTCTGTAAACTATAAGATAAACTATAATGTTTACATCTTCTAGAATCTTAAATAAATGGAATTATATAACATAGCCCCTCTTATGTATGTGTGTGTGAAGGGGTGAAGCATTCTCAGTTTTTCACTAACACAAATATTTTGAGACTCATCCATGTTTTTGCATGAATCAATAGTTCATTCCTTTTATTACCGGGCAGATGCCATTATATGGATGTGCCAAATGTGTTTACCCATTGACTAGTGGATAAACATTTGGGTTATCTTCAGTTTTTTACTCTTTCAAATAAAACTCCAATAAATAAAAATGGCTGGGTATTGTGCCATATGTCTGTGGTCCCAGCTAGTGGGGAGGCTGAGGCAGAGGCAAGACAATCGCTTGAGCCTAAGAGTTTGAGGTTTCTATGAGTTACAATGCCCCGGCATTCTACCAAGGGTCACAATGAGAGACTATGTCTCAAAAAAAAAAAAAAGAAAAAAAAAGAAAAACTTCAATAAATAGTCACATACAAGTATTTTTATGAAAATATGCCTTGATTTCCTCTGGGTCACTATATAAAATGAGAATTTCTAAGTTATATGTACATGCATATTTAGCTTTTAAAGCAAACCAGTTTTCTAAAGTGGCCTCACCATTTTATGTCACCACCAGCAGCATCTGAGAGTCCTAGTTGTCCCATCTCCTCACCAATGCTTAGCATCATCACTCTCTCTTCAAATCCAGATATTCTATAGACGTATGGGAGTGTTAGTGACTTTCATTTGCATTTTTCTAATGACATCTGTGTCAGTTTTATTCCTAAGTATTACATATTGTTGGTGCTATTAAAATGATGCCATTTTAATTTCAATTTCTAATGATTTGTTCCTTGCACATACACACACACTGTAATTTATTTTCGCATATTGATCTTATATCAACGTTGCCCAATGTACTTAAAGTTTTTGAAATAGTTTTGTGGATTTCATAGAATTTTCTAGGTAGATGTGCATATTTTAGAATAATGTGGAATATCTACATTTTGTGTACTGTACTGTAAATATCAGGTCAGGTTGGTTAATTAATAATGTTTAAGTCTTTTATAATGTCTTTCCTAAATTTCTGTGTACTTTTTCTATCCATTTTGGAGAGAGGAGTATTTAAATATTTGACTATCATTGTGGGTTTGTCTATTTCCCTTGCAGATCTGTTTTATTTTCATGCCTTTTGAAGCTCTGTTATTAACTGGATAAAGGTTTAGGATGCTATGCTTTTGGTGAATTTTTCATTATGACTGCTTTATCATTATTAAATGATTCTCTGTCTCTAGATATACACTTTTCTGTAAAATCTACTTTGTCGGATATATTTTTTTCATTCTTCTGCTTCTAAATTATTTCTTTATATTTAATGTGGGTTTTTTGCAGGCACCCTAAAGTTACCTCTTGCTTTTCTATCCCATCTTGATAATCTGTGTCTTCAACGGCATGTTTAACTATTAATATTCAATGTTATATTTTTTATTTGGTTGGGTTCAAATCCACCATTGTACTATTTGTTTTCTCTGCGTCATATCTAGCAATTGCTGATTTTTCCACTTTTTGTGACTTTAGATTGATTTTGTTTCCTTTTACGGCATTATTCCCATTGTTGGTTTTATTGCTTATAATTACTCGTTTGCTTATTTTAAGGACTGCTTGGAGTAAATATATAAATGTATCTCAATCTACTCAAGTGATATCATACTTTTTGCATATAGTTTAGACATATTTTGGCTAAATAGACCAGGTTAGAAATAAAGAAAATTGAAACTCAGAAAAATGAAGTGGCTTGTTAATGGGCAGAACCCGTCGTTAGGGGGTGAAATAGGAATTCTAATCTATTGACTCTAGACTCAGTACTTTTCCACAGTGTAACGTTAAGATAAATGTGAACAGGCAGTATTATTTTTGGAGAGCACCAAGTAGCCACAATTAAAAATCACACTTATAACCACAATCGGGAAAGAGCTGAGATTTTTTTTTTTCTTGACTAAGAAAATGAAAGAGGGAAACATTCAAGAGAAAATCCCCAAAATGTCTCCCGTGGACCATTTGGGTAAACAGCACACGTGGGAATCAATCAGGTCAACAGTTGGAGACAAACCTGCGAGGCAGAGTCTCGGTCAAGACCCTGGAGCAGAATTTGGATTTCTTTGGTTCTTCACGTTAGTTACTCCAGGAGGGCAGTTCACATCCCATAAATCACCTTCCAACTGTGGCTTGTAGGGTTGCCTGAAATTGTATTTACTCATCTTATTCTACGGGCTGGAATTAGAGAAAAGCTGAGGCTGTGAGCATGGTAGGTGCGTCTGCCAGGTTACATTAAAATTGAACTCAAGATGCTTTTATAACATTAGCTTTACATGATTAATCTCTTCCTGTGTTCTATTTCAGAACCTTAGGACAGAGGCAATCAATAATTTTTTTAAAATGTTACTTATAGGGCGGCATCTGTGGCTCAAAGGAGTAGGGTGCCGGCCCCGTATACCAGAGGTGGCGGGTTCAAACCCAGCCCTGGCCAAAAACTGCAAAAAAAAAAAAAAAAAAGTTACTTATAAATGAAAGTATGGCATCAATAGGTACTAACGTGATTCAAAATAAATTTTTACAGTTTTATAGTTACCATAATATATTGCTTTTATGCACAGATTTACTCCATGTATTATGTATTTATTAGATTAAAATGGAATGTCCTTTTGGGTATTTATATAGGATCTTTTTTGCCATTATCATCCATATATAAATAGATGTTTAAATCTCTAATCCTATGAAACAGATCATAAACATATCACTTCTTATGAACTATTCTGATTCCTATTTTGCCCTGAAGAAAATCAAAGGTAGAATTCTTCAGCAGAAACAATTCTTGTGAGACCTAGAATTAATCAACTTCTTTTTTTCCCCAGTACTTGTTTTTAAAAGAATATCAATGATGCCAGAATGCTGGGATTTCTTTCTTATATTTGAAAGATTATTGTTTATAAAAATAGCTTCAAAATACAGCTTCCTAATATTTATATAATAAGGAAAACTGTCACAGTTAGTCATTAAGGCATTTGACAACATCCAGTCGACCTCCCAGAAGTTTACAATGTATCGGTGGAAAGAAAACAGAGTAACTGTTGTTGACTAGACTTTACTATTAGAGAATATTAATGACCGCATTGGGGGGGGGGGCAAGCAATTATCACAAACTTCTAAGACGACAGCGAAAAAGATTGCGCTGGGTACAACATAAAGAAGAGTCAAATGTTGAAAAAAGAGGCAAATGTTGAAAATAGGAAAAATGAGACCCCTTATCCTAAGTCCAATGTGAGGGTTGATATTAACAACATATTGTCTGAGGTCTATAGATATTCTACCCTGAAGAAAGGACACAGTCATTACTTCATACTGGGTAAACTGAGTGAATGCTTGAGAATATT